>LPNX010365469.1:9589-40563 GCA_001517045.1 Pseudotsuga menziesii
GGGAGCATTTGATATAACTCACTATTGAAATATGTATTTTTAATCTTGATGTGTTTATCTTCAAGTCTTCATGCTTGTGTGATACAAGAGTTGGAGGAATAAGGTTTGTGTGAAGTAAACCCTAGAGAATACTTTGAGCGCAATAATTTGTCTTAAAGTCTTGGTGTGACTTAGACCTCGGGTTGTGATATTCATCTCTCCTTCATGTACATTTTTGTTGTTTTATTTTTTGAGCTTCTAGTGAAAAGGTTGGATAAAATTGAAGTATTTTCTACTGTAATAAATAGTTCAAATTCAACTATCATGTTAAAAGTTTTATGAAATACATTTGATAAACCTTAAGTAAATGAGTGAAATTTTGGAAGTGTTTCAAAGTATAGGTTTTCAAAATTTCTAGAGTGTAGAAATCTGTTTTGTGGGTGCCTAAATTTATGGGTTATATTAAACAACTCTTATAGATATGANAGTAAATGAGCAAAATTTCAGAAGTGTTTCAAAGTATAGGTTTTCAAAATTTCTAGAGTGTAGAAATCTGTTTTGTGGGTGCCTAAATTTATGGGTTATATTAAACAACTCTTATAGATATGAAAAAGCTATGGTGATTAAAAGTCACTTGTTCAAAATTGTCATGATTTTAGATTTCTCTAAAACTGAAGGTACAATGACAATATTTGAGAGAAGGGCCGAAATAATTGGAAAAAATGGTATCCATTTTGCCTATAAATACTTGTCTCTACCACATTTAAGACAACTCATCCTTGTCTTTTGTAGGCATATCATTGCGATTCATTTTGAGCAATCTTGCTTTTATAACAAAGTGATGCCCTAATACTTGTCTCTACCACATTTAAGACAACTCATCCTTGTCTTTTGTAGGCATATCATTGCGATTCATTTTGAGCAATCTTGCTTTTATAACAAAGTGATGCCCTATCCTTAGTAGGCTTTCCTCCTTTCAGGGATGCACATAACATTTGTTAAATTACTATTTCCTCCATATTTATTAGAACATTGTTTATCTATTTCTTTGAATTAAATGTTTTCTAAAATACAGAATATGCAATTTACTATTCTATTAGTCATAAGATGTTCTTAGAAGGCCTTAAAAACTAATTTCAAGATAAGGAAACCCTATCATTTGAGAACAATGTTGTGCACAANCAAGGATGCATATAACATTTGTTAAATTACTATTTCCTCCGTATTTATTAGAACATTGTTTATCTATTTCTTTGAATCAAATGTTTTCTAAAATACGGAATATGCAATTTACTATTCTATTAGTGATAAGATGTTCTTAGAGGGCCTTAAAAACTAATTTCAAGATAAGGAAACCCTATCATTTGAGAACAATGTTGTGCACAATTTTATTGTGGTTCTTAACTAAATTAATAAAATTCATTTGAAATGATTGTTTGTTGGTTCAATTCTTAAAATGATGCGAAGTTGTGCATTGTCCTAATTGGTTTTCGTGGAAGGACACTTAGTTGTAACAAAACCAAGAAATAACAAACACAACAAATTAAAGATAGAGTGACCTTGCACCAAACACTATTTTTTTTGNGTTTTCGTGGAGGGACACTTAGTTGTAACAAAACCAAGAAATAACAAACACAACAAATTAAAGATAGAGTGACCTTGCACCAAACACTAATTTTTTTGAGAGATAAGTTAACTTCACACAACCTTTTCCTCATTTCTCAAATCCCTAGACTCAAACTCCCCTTTATACGTTTACAAAACCTAAAAGTTGTTTTAATGTGCGTTTTTAGTTCTTCACATGTTGAATATGTGGGCTCTAACTGTGCGACATGTGGGGTATACATTCAACAATGGATGTTCCCACATGCGTTGAACATGTTGTCCCACACATCCACATGTCTAAAGACTTGGAATCAAGAAACTAAAAGCATATGGGACATATCTTGTTGTTGAGATTATTACAAGGTATTGNTAGTGCTTCGCATGTTGAATATGTGGGCTCTAACTGTGCGACATGTGGGGTATACATTCAACAATGGATGTTCCCACATGCTTCGAACATGTTGTCCCACACATCCACATGTCTAAAGACTTGGAATCAAGAAACTAAAAGCATATGGGACATATCTTGTTCTTGAGATTATTACAAGGTATTGTACCATAGTGCAATATAATCAACATTGAAACAAATTTCAAAATGGATGCAAATGCAATACAAATTGATGATCATCTATTTTAAGGCCATAAACAAGGTTCATGATGATGCGTTTATGGAAACAATCCTTTTTTCATTCCAATGAGAATAATAAATGCAATAATATATAATTTATTGGATTTAATAAAATATATCTTCAATGAGATATAGATTGCTCATGTGACAGAGGAACAATGANTAGATTGCTCGTGTGACAGAGGAACCATGATACAATTTTGTTTATGCATTTGTTGGCTTTCAAGGGAGTATTGTTTGAAGGGTGCTCCGTGGGAGGTTGCTTGCGGACCCATCAACACACATGGAGGAGCATTGAGCTTGGGACCTTGTCTTCAAGAGCATGCCATCTTGTGATGAAAAGCACTTGCCATGTGGAGGCTTAGTTGGGAGGGATCTCCATTTACGAGGTGGTGCACAACCACCTAATTATGTGTACAATCTTGGTATAGAAGTGCTTTGTTTGTGGACTTAGAGTAGTGATTGCAGGTTGTTGTGTACTTAGTAAGGATTTTTTGTTGTTGGCCACCCTCACCTATCTTATATAAAGGGAGGAGAGAGCATTTGATATAACTCACTATTGAAATATGTATTTTTAATCTTGATGTGTTTATCTTCAAGTCTTCATGCTTGTGTGATACAAGAGTTGGAGGAATAAAGGCTTGTGTGAAGTAAACCCTAGAGAATACTTTGAGCGCAATAATTTGTCTTAAAGTCTTGGTGTGATCTAGACCTCGGGTTGTGATATTCATCTCTCCTTCATGTACATTTTTGTTGTTTTATTTTTTTGAGCTTCTAGTGAAAAGGTTGGATAAAATTGAAGTATTTTCTACTGTAATAAATAGTTCAAATTCAACTATCATGTTAAAATTTTTATGAAATACATTTGATAAACCTTAAGTAAATGAGCGAAATTTCGGAAGTGTTTCAAAGTATAGGTTTTCAAAATTTCTAGAGTGTAGAAATCTGTTTTGTGGGTGCCTAAATTTATGGGTTATATTAAACAACTCTTATAGATATGAAAAAGATATGGTGATTAAAAGTCACTTGTTCAAAATTGTCATGATTTTATATTTCTCTAAAACTGAAGGTACAATGACAATATTTGAGAGAAGGGCCGAAATAATTGGAAAAAATGGTATCCATTTTGCCTATAAATACTTGTCTCTACCACATTTAAGACGACTCATCCTTGTCTTTTGTAGGCATATTATTGCGATTCATTTTGAGCAATATTGCTTTTATAACAAAGTGATGCCCTATCCTTAGTAGGCTTTCCTCCTTTCAGGGATGCACATAACATTTATTAAATTACTATTTCCTCCATATTTATTAGAACATTGTTTATCTATTTCTTTGAATTAAATGTTTTCTAAAATACGGAATATGCAATTTACTATTCTATTAGTCATAAGATGTTCTTAGAAGGCCTTAAAAACTAATTTCAAGATAAGGAAAACCTATCATTTGAGAACAATGTTGTGCACAATTTTATTGTGGTTCTTAACTAAATTAATAAAATTCATTTGAAATGATTGTTTGTTGGTTCAATCCTTAAAATGATGCGAAGTTGTGCATTGTCCTAATTGAAGTTCGTGGTGAATATTATTATTAGTAGATGATACATCATTCTAAATTTAAATATAGGTGAATTTTCTGGTGAACTTTTGCAATAGTTTTGTTACAAGCATTTATGAAATATCTTAGCCATGATGCATGTTAGTCATATTGTGTTGCAATGTAACCAGAATTTCATGTAAAATGTTGATTGCAACATATGACCCCATTAATTCTCAAATTTGTAAAGTTGTTTTCTTTTTCATGCAAAGGGTTATATGACTTCATCAATTATCAAATTGATAATTAGATGTGTCTGAAGTCATTAATAGTTAACATGCTTAAAGTGATTTATTGTACTTTCATTTGTTCAAAGTGTCTCAACTTGGGATTATGTGACTTTTATTTCAAATTGGAGGGTGTGATATCCAAATAACTAGTAGACGTGGAAAAATATGTACCAATTTAAATGACACTCAACTAACTACATGCAATATCTTGTTGTATAGAGTACATCTAATTTAGTACTAATGCATATGAAATCCTCAAACTTGTAAAATACTAATAGTTTAAAGTTTTTTAGATAGGTAAATCATTCAGACATATTGAGTACACATAAAGTCTTATAAGAAGCATTTGCATTGAATTTCTTTTAGAATAATTTTTAGAGGTGAATTTTACATACATGTGTTTAATTTCTTTACATAATGACTACATACTTATATCTAAGTAGCATAAGGGGATTTTAGCAACTTCTAACTCCAAATTTGTAATTAATAGTTTTAACAAAGTTACAATATACAGTGAAAGATTTTTATTTTTTTTTATAGAATGATTACATACTTGCATATAAAGGACCATAAGGTGGCTATAACAATTTCAAATTCCAACAAATTTTAAATTATAACGAGTTTACCAAAGTTTCAATACAGGTTAGAAGATTTATTTCAAGTGACTTGAGTTGATTCATCCTATTTCATTCACATAGACTTTAAGGTGGTTATTAATGTATAATATGAAATATTGTTTTTAATTTTAATTATTTTTAAAATGTTGGAGATATGTTTGTGAGAATAAAACTTAGTTTATAATGGTAAATAAAAAAATAGATTAAGGAATTAATAAATCAATTTCAAACATTAGGATATGTTACGTTTTTATGCTTTATTTCATTTTATTGTGTTTCTCGGTCTATCTCACATTCATACAATGGATTGGCTTGACTTAATTGTAACCCATTATAAGAAAGCTTTCACTTTGTTATTTTAAGAAATACAATACGAAAAATACAATACAAATAGCTCTATCAAGTAAATCTTGGTTTTTGTGTTTGATTTTGTGATATGGTATTAGGGCTTAGCTAGAGACACACACTATGCAAGCATGCAGACCTAGGGATTGCTATCGATAGGGACAAATTGATCGCTAGCATATCATATCAAAGAGTCGAAAGGGATTTGTTGAAACCTAGTACTATTCCATTATTCAATCATGAAGTGAAGTCAAATTTTTGCTAGTGGGATATTTGTCAAGATTCATGTTTTTTAGTTTTTCGAGGGTAAATATGTGGTTTATTACTCTGTTATTGAGTAAATTTGTCAAAATTTGTATCTTTGGGTTGTTTTAGGTAGCTTAAAAAAATTGCTTGTTTTTCAACTATATGTGGATGCTTTAGTAGTTTAGAGCAAGTATCCAAGTTTTCTTATGTGTACGTTTCAGTGCTTTATATATATATATATATATATATATATATATATATATTACATTTATGACTTATATATATGGCCTCTATAACCACCATCATGTTAGAATTCAGACAAACATTTTTTGGCAAGGACTACAATATGTGGAAGCAACGTATGTTTGCCATTTTTTTTAGTGTAGATTCTTGGTTGATATTGTCTTAGGTAAATATATTTGCATAATAGTTGTCATTACATATCGAGACAAGTTTGAAGAGTGAGATAGAGAAGAAATAATATTATTGTTTAATTTATTGATAATAGATGCAATGCTTCTTGAGATCTAGACAATGAAGAATTTAGTAGGGATTTGGAAACATTTGAAAGATCTCCATGAGACTTTGGACACTAACAAAGCCTTCTTGATAAAGAGCATGGTATTTTCGATCATGCTCGTTGAACGCACATCATCAAAGGATAACTTACTCAAGATCAAGGATACCTGGGAATAATTGGATGACATTGGCCGAAAGATGGAATAAGAGGATAGTGTGATAATCATGCTAAAAAAATTACCATGTGCTTATGAACACTTTTGAGACCCTAAATATCGCATCTACCAATGTTAACCTAAAGTTTGTTATGCAATAAGCTCTTACAATAGGATAGATCATAGAAACCATTTGATAGTAGTAGTGAGACAGAGGCTATAGAACATGCCTTTACTACTAATGTTAAGGGCAAAGGTAAATGCGAAAGGAAGAAATTCAGAAGTGACCAAAAGCCAAAAGAACATCACTTGTCACTACTGTGGTAAGGCGTTCCATATGAAAAGTTCTATAGAGGTTGGATGAACATGCAACCAACTAGGGATGGCCTTAGTATAAGGCTCATGTTGTAGAACATACAGAGAAGGAGTAACCTTCTATGCATTCTTGGAAAATCAACCAATAGATAAGCACATGCCATACGCTTGGTGCATTGACTTAGATGCATCACACTATTTCACCACCATACAAGATTGATTCATAGAGTACACTTCAAGTTCCTATAGGGATTTAGTCATCTTCAATGGTGGGGAAGAGTACATAATGGTTTGCAAAGGGAATGCTTATATTTCCTTAGAAGGGAAGATGTTGATTTTCCTTAATGTGCACTATGTGTTAGGTATGGAGCTTTATCTACTATCAATTAGTTAGATTATGAGACATTTTCCTTAGTTAGATGTCAACTTTAACAATCACAAATGCTACATATTTGACAAGGAGCCTCAAAATACCATTGTTCTTAGTGTGGATGATAATGGAATATTCAAATTAGTTGGCATGGGATAGGTTAAGGAGCATGTATTGAAAACCAAGACTGCATCAGACATCAATTCACTTTGGCATCAATGATATGGGAACCTTAACTTGACCTACCTCTCTTAGTTGGCTTGAGAAGATATGGTATATGGACTTCTTGACATCCATTAAAAGATTCAAGGTGTGTGTAGAGCTTTCTAGGTAGGAAAGCAACACAAAACACCATTTGAAGAAGGACAAGCTTGGAGAGTCACATTTAGTCCTTTAACTTGTTCATGCATATATTTTTGGACCAATAAACACGACATCACTAACTAATGCCTGATATTCCTTCTATTTGTTGATGACTATAACAAGAAAATGTGGGTGTACTTTTTGAAGTTTAAATTTGAAGCGTTTAATGAATTTTAAATTTTCTAGCATTAGAAGAAAAATAATCTAGTTGTCATATAACCACTTTTAGGTTTGATAATGGTGGAGAATTCCACTCCAAAGAATTCAAGTTTTTTTTTGCTAAACATAGGATCAAAAGGTAGTACACTACACCCTAACTCCACGTTGTAACATAATAGCTCATTGACAAAACCAAAGAATCATGAACATGAGCATATGTATGATGCATAACACATATGTTCCTAATAGGTTATGGAATGCGGTAGTGTTCATAGTAGTATATTTATTGAAAACATCTCCAACAATGGTGGTGAAGTAGAAGATCCTAGAGGAATCATGGTTTGGGAGGAAGCCCATAATAAGTCATCTTAAGGTTTTTGGTTCGATTACGTATGCCTAGATTCAAAATGAGAAGAGAACCAACTTAGATCCTAAGAGAAATAAAATGATGATTACATGGTACACTGGCAATAAAAAAACTTATCGGTTGATTGATATGGAAACCAATTAGTTGAGCTTGAATAGAGATGTTGTAGTTAATGAGGAAGTTGGGCCTTTCCAAGCTTCTTTCAAGTTGAAAATGACCGTGGAGCTGCCCATTACGACTCAAGATTAAGGTGTTAATATTCATGTAGCTCCACCTAAAAGTGGGGAAGAGTTTGAACATTTTGAGGAGTCTCCCAAGTCGAGGTTCATAATTTCTTATGTACATAACCTCAATCAACATTAGGATCATGTAGGTACAAGTAGCCCAAGTTATTTTGACAATATTGACTTGGATGACGAGGTTCCCAAGAAGATATTTAAGTGGTGGTGCAACACTATTAGAGATCTTTGAGCAACATAAATGATCAAGGAACGATCATTAAAAGGTAGGAGCACACAAAATTCAAACATAATTAACTTTATTCTAATGTCCAATGCTCAATAAGTATACGAGCCATAAGTGTTCGAAGAGGCAAAATTAAGACTTTAATGGGAGAAGGGCATGATAGTTGAACATGAAAATTTGACGAAAGATCAAACTTCGTTTCTCAACTCTTCCATTAGGGAAGAAACCCATTGGTTTCAAATGGTGTACAAGATTATGAACAAGGTAGGCGGCACACTTGACAAGTACAGGGTGATATTGGTTGCAAAAGGGTTTTCTTAGCAAGGATTATGAGGAGACCTTTCCTACTACAACAAAGATGAGCACCGTTCAACTAGTTCTATCCATGGTAGCATAGGTTGGTGAGAAGATCCTCCAGATGGACGTGAAGAGTGCCTTCCTCAATGAAGATTTGGAGAAAGAGGTTTATATGTATCAATCACAGGGGCTTTGGGTTTTAAGGAAGAAGATTCTTCTTTGTAAACTAAGCATTATGGGTTAAAGTAGGCACCCATGGTATGGCACATTAAGATTGATAGGTGCTTGGTTAAACATGGGTTCCAATGAAGTCCTTCAAATTCAAACCTATACGTCAAAAACATTGATAATGATATCATGCTATTGGTCATTTGTAGATGACATCATTTATGCAAGTAGTGGGTTGAGTGTGATTGAACCGATAAAATAAAATATGAGTAAAGCTTTTGGCATCACTAATATAGGCCTACTATATTACTATCTAAATGTAGAAGTTTGACAAAGATGTAGAAATTTTTTTGTCTCACAAAAAATAATGTCAACAGTTTACTTAACAAGTTCAAAATGACATATTGTAGAGGAGGTTACTTTCCTCTCCCTTTTGGTCATGACACTGGCCTATGCCACGATTAATCGACAATGTATTAGTTTCCCATAATTATATTATGGTTAGTTTTTACTGCAGAGACCTAAAAGCATCAGGTGGTATTCCATTTTTTTGTGGCATTTTTTTCTTTCTGGATCATTGTCGCACTATGTTCGATGGAAGGATAGCCTTCCAGTTGGATTCAAATTTGTTTTCAGTTTACACCTCTTATTCAAAAGAAAATAATCTTTTTATAAAATTTTATGCATGTTCAAATGAAAACACAATGGTTAAAGCATTCTAAAAAATACAAAATTTCGATCAAAATTATTTATAATTTTTTGCATCAAAATATACACTCAAAAAAGTATTTTAAATTTACAAATTTTATATCAAAATTATAAAAATTACATATTGTTATCCTTTATTCCACAAATTTTAATTCAAGTATATAAATACCAACACCTTTGGCAGGGTATCCCTTAAAATTTTAATGTCTTAGAATGATTTATTGTTATATTTGACATCTATGTTGATGATAAAAATGAGGGAAATGAGCTATCAATTAATTTTATGAGAGTAGGTCTTACAAATTATGTTCTCACTCCACTAGAGGAAAACATATACTCGAGTAAAAGATTCATCTAATTTTATGTTATATATATTGGCAATGAACACTTCAAAAGAAACTTTAATATACAAATATTCACCCATATTTTGTTAATATAGGAACGAATTATTTTAATTTATATATATCTAGTAGACCAATGATGATATACACATTTCCAATATATATTGTGAATTATTTTTATTCAAATTTCCAATATATATTCCTTTTTCTATTGAATTCAAGTATATACCAAGGAGGATATACAAAATTTGAATAATATTTCAAAGGTCAGTGATGCACATGGGCTTACTATCCAAAATTTTGATAAGTATGTCATAACCTATTTTTCTACTTTTGATACACAATATTTATGTCATATTCCTCAAAAAGAAACTTTGTTAGAAGCCCTCAACATAACTTGTGCAATTTAGTTTGTGTTGGGCCATATTTGAATAGAAAGTACAATGGATTTAACACATATATTGTAAGGAAAATGACAACATTTACACCCAAACCATCATAAACTAGGAAACATTTAACATAATACTAACCAACTTGATATTGTACAATGAAGATATAATTGAAACACACTTTCATCAGTATAAAACACGACCATAACACAAATGTTGAAATGAAACATGTACGTATCACTGTTCATTAGCATCACCTAGATTATCTTCCTCATTTAGCATGATAATATTGCTATTCTCAAGATGTTTTGAGCTTAGATCATGTCTTAGTACGAACCACCAATCCTTGTCAAACTCATCTGGGTAAAAGAGCAATTGGTTGTAGTGTTTTGGAAAAACATAAGGATCCTTCTTTTCATCCCACATATTTTTAGAGTTGATAGATATTATCCTATCGTCACGATCTTCCTTTACATTATTCTAGTTGAAAGTATCCCACCACTTCCACCTAAAAATAACACATTGGAAAGATGAGAAGTCTACTTGCATGATCTCCTGTATCTTTTCAACATAACCAAGCTTCCCCTCTATTATGTTCTTATCACTATGGCTAGCACGACTAGATTGGTCAAACTCGAAATCCACTCCACAATCAAATGTGACACATCCATCATTAGTATCCTCAGTGTGGAATGACGTTCATATGCCCACATGGATGGGAACAAATGCACCTAAAAGATACGAAGAAATGACATTAATAAAAACATAATACATGTTATAATTCAAATGTGCATTAGAAAATCAACAATGTAGATGGAGAGATTATTACATATTTGTTTCACCCAATTGCTATGTTTAGTGCATTCCCTTCACCAAGTGGGAAATGGCCAGATGCACCATATTTCTCTATGATCTAGCCAGCCACCCACCTATTGGGACATAGACAGATCATTGGCATATTTTAAAATTCAAACATGCATTATAAAATCAACAAATTAGATGGAGAGATTATTACATATTTGTTGCACCCAATCCATATGTTTAGTGCACCCCCTTCACCAAGTGGGCAATGGTCGGATGCACCATATTCTCTCTGATCTAGTCAGCCACCGAACTATTGGCACATAGACAGATCATTGGCATATTTTATTTTAAATGATTAGGATAAGGAATGCTTCTACTATTCAACTATCTGAATTCTTTCTTGTCACTTTCCCATTTCCTTCTCTTCTATTCATACAAAGTGGCCCATGGTTGTGTTGCCTCGACATTGTAAAGAAAAAAATTGTTTATGGCATCAATTTATGCATTCACTGATGTAATCATGAAAGGAAAATGATTAGTATGATATCAAATATATATTATCAATTTCACTGTAATGAATTACTCTATAGAAAATTGAAAAAATAGAAGTGAATTAATCTTTATCATTGCACCTTTTTCCATTCATTTGGAGTAGCTCTCCTTCCTTTTTGTCCTCATCTCATTGGTCGTCCCTAACCACTCCACCCAGTGTGTCGTTGATTTTCTTGATCATTATTCATTAGCACAATATAATGATTCATATACTACGTACCCCTCCACCATAGATCCCTCAGGTTTTTACCTTTGCTTAACAAACCCTTTGAAATTTTTCATAAACCTATCCAAGAAAACATCCAACGACATGAGACCACCTAGCTAATTCAATCTTATCAGGTAGGAAAATGAGAAGATGGACCCATAAGCCCATGAAACTTGTGGGAAGTTCCTTTTCAAACATACAAACAATCTCATCAATCTCTCGATGCCACTGTAGAATGATAGGCATGTGTATTTCCTTTGATGTAATCCAACATACAATTGCAAATAATTTAGACACGACTTGTATATTCTGGGGGAAGTCATGGTTCACACAACCACGCATGAGCAAAGGATAATGACACTACAACATACACATGTAAGAAATTAATTGGCACAAAATTGTAAATGCATAACATGTTATACTAACCTAAAATACAAAAAAGGAAACATGTAATTGACATACATACCATTATAAGGTTTAGATGGTCATGTGATTTGAACCTCAATAACTCTCCTTCTAGTTTGAAGCATTGTCGTATAGTCAACCCATACAATGAAGGCGTCTTCGCACTCAATATAACAACTTTTTCCAAAGAAAGATCATCTTTCTTCAAAATCCATGGGGCATCACCCTATTTAAAATACCAAGAGGTTCTGACCTCTACTCTACTTTCATATCTTATCCAATGTTTCCTTTTATTCTTCAAATAAATAAGATCTCTCCTAACAACCAATGTGTATTTTTTTTGGATGATATGTTCCTCCATAAAGAAGATGAAACATTTTTGAATATATACACATGATCCAATAAGTGGGAGATATTAATATGCTCCCAATATGGAAGCTCATAAAACATAGTTTTCCTTTTCATCCCAACAACCATTCTGATCTCAATATAAGTGTCAAAAAATTCAAGATCATCAAACATAGGTTACCCATTTGAATAAAAAATTATGCAATTTACTTCTTCTTCTTCGTGTCATATACCTAAGCCAGTTTGTTGGTGTCATTATTTGAAGTCTTTTGGTTCTCTTTGGTTTACCATCGAAAAAAATGTTTCTCTTCTATAAGAGTGGTCATCTGGGAGGAACATCCTCTATCAATCATACATTGACATTCATAGGTGTTCGGACCACCTAGAATTTATTGAAGGTCCACAACATGTACATCCATGATACCTTTTTGTTACAAGACATGTGATGTTATTGTATATGAAACACATTAGCACCAAATAAGGTGGTTTCACCAAATCAAGTTTGTCAAATAAAATTATAGATATAACCACATCAATCAACATGCTCAATAGAGCAAACCTTCTGTCCTGGATAACTGTGCGTGGTGTATGCACATATTCCATACAATGTAAAAGACCTTTCCATCGATATGGGTATTGATACCATTGTATTGCTATATCCTTACCCAAAATTGCTTGATTTCGTCAATCAATTGTTGGAGGTTGACATCGATATTCTTCGCTTGTATTCTACCAGGAACTATAAGAGCTAACATAAGATGTTCGTTCTTCATAGAAAACCATGGAGGGATATTGTTATTGATCACTACCACTGTCTAAATAGAAGAATTAGTGTTTTGGAGGGAATACAGGTTAACTCCATCCATGGGTATGCTCGATTGAAGTATCTGCACTTCATCCTTGAATTTATCATGCCACATATTCTCTAAATGCATCATGGCTATTGAATATGCAAGAATCCACATTACTCCTGACTCACTTCTATCCAAGGATTGCCACCCTTGTAACATGGCTAATTCTTTGCAATGAAAAAGGCTTTGAATCCTTGGAATTATAGGCATGTGTATCAATATCTTATGAGGAGGGCCATGTTCGTTACCTGTTTTTTTATATATGGTACCTGTCATGCCCACATAAGACATATATCTTTGTCCTTGTATTCACCTCTATATAAAATACAATCATTCGTACAAGCATGATATGGTATGTACTCAAAACCCAAATTTTTCATGAGTTACTTTTCCTCTATGTAGCTGTCCGAGAGGACATTATCGATCATAAGTAATTTTTCTTTGAGTAACTTACAACTAGTGAGAAATATAAACGTACATTTCACTAAGCATGCAACAAATATCTATTCATCACTAATTTAATGGGGACTTGATGGTTAATTACCACATTATTGCTGAGAAGCACATGCCTGACATACCATACATTGTTGTTATGTTGTACAACAACATTGTTGTCCCTAGTTGGGTATACCTTGATCTATTCCCAAAGAGAGGGATGGTCGAATCAATTTTCAGGATTTTGAAGAAGGGATCAACAATATTAAAATCATTCCCCATCTCGTCTTGTTGGAATTTATTTAACAACATTCCCTCCATGGCATTGGTATTCTGTAAGAAATCATCCATACCAACCTCTATATCATTGTTTTCATCCCCAACCCATGAAGAACTAGTGTTACTATAGATGTTTTAAATTGGTGACTCAAGACGTAGTAGAGATTGAATAGGTGGTTGATTCAACCATGCTTTGTATGCTTCCTCTCCAAGCTCTACGTGTTTAGCGTACTTTTCTCAATTTTACATGGTACCAGGGTGCAATGGGAGATGGTAGACAGGTTGATCGTTGTCGAAATCCTCATTGCAAAAATATTGAACATTAATTCGATGATATTAGTAAAAATAATGGATTTAGCATGTTGAAACATTATATAAATTATTTATTAGAAGCATATAATTTTGTTTCAATAGTATAGATGCAATCAACTACAATATAAAAAAAATGTGGAATTAAGCAATACATTAACATTAATTCCAATGAAAATCCAAAATACAATTACTCAATGATATTTTTCTTATGCCCCAAGGGGACATCTAAAGGCAGCCCCAATCCAATTCGTTTTTTACAAGCATTTGGTGGCCTACAGAAGTCATATTTTATTAACAACTTGTCACCAGGAGATAAACTACATATTGCATGCACAACACCACATTTGAATGTCTTATTTTTCATAAAGAACTCTTTGACATTTGGGTGTTCCTCAAATAAACAATTTGCATTGAACAATGAGCACCTTGAGCTATTTATGAACCTTGCAGTGTTCCCATGAGTGCGTGGACGACCATTGTAATATAACATGTTCTTCATATTAAAGTTTCTTGAAGCACAATAATTCATGCACATACTATACATGGAAATACTATGTTTGCATTTCATAATATTTAAGTAATCATATTGACTATAAAGAGGACCATACTATGGAATAAGTGTTATTGACAGTTTGGGGGAAACAAACACATGTGAAAGTATAAAGAACCTAAGATTTGCAACATGTATTTAAGACTTTGTGATCATGTAACTATTACCACAATAGGATAATTTGGTCCCAACATCGGGCACATGTGAAGAGACGACTAATCACCATATAACATACAATTCTAACTGGTTTTCTATTTACTTTGTAGGTGGATGGGAAGAGAGAAGCCATCATGCCCTCCAACAATTGAACCGACCTTTGTATGTACTTGGAACATTTTTCTCTTAGCTCATACAACTTTTTGTATCTCCTTGTGGATATGTTTTGGGTAGTATTGATATCATACATGGCCTCACTAGAACTCTTAGTTGACTCAACAAAATAAGATAGGTTGGTCAATTTAGGATGGAACAAGGTTGATTTGAATTCCAAATTTTCAAAGAATGAGAATATGGAAGTGTTCCTACATGTATTTTCTATTTCATCTCTTGGATTATTGACCACAATGGAGGTATTAAACCTTCAACTTTGCATAATCGATCATTAATATATTGGGATAGTGTGACTTTCCTAGGTTTCACTTTCAACCCTTTAGATTTTGAATACTGACATACTACATTGGTGTCATAAAAGAGATCTAGTTCATGTTGAAGCACCTTTGGTCCAGGATGGTTACTAGATGATGGCATGCTACAGTTGGCGGGGTAAAGTGGATTTCCATTTTCTTCTACCACGTGCGTATGGTATGTTGTTCCAAATAAGACCTTGTGTCTTTTTGGGAGTGGTGGAAAATCATGTGCATTCAAACTTGAAATAAGACCCTGTGTCTTTTTGGGAGTGGTGGAATATCATGTGCATTCAAACTTGATTTGGAATTGGTATCCTTTGAAAGATAATGCACAATTATTCAAATGCACATGAAAATACAACATAAATTCAAATATATAATTAAATATAAATAAATATGCACTTACTGGTGACGACAATAGATAAATTGAACTTTGAAGGCTATGGAACGAGGTGGAATTTGAAGAATCAACCATTTGATTTATTCTTCTTTTTCCCCTACAGTTAAGTGCAACATACAATCAATACATGTGTTCACTCTTTAAAAAATAAATTGGGAAATAGGCTACATTATGGTTTCAAATATCGGAACGAGTGCTCCAAAATATTCATAAGCACATTGGTGCATCATAATATTTGATACACACCAGTGTGTCATCATAGTCGATACACACTGGTGCGCTATGTAAAGAAGCGCATCGATAAGAACTTTCACAAGCACCCCCGCAAAGGAAAAACCTCCACAAACTATTTGTTGTGGAAGTTTACAGTTGTATTTTTTTTGTCTTTTTATGCCATCAATGCGCTTTTCCAAATTGACTAATAAGTGGAACACTATTTCAAAAAAATGCGCAAATATAAAGGTTGAATTTTATAACAGATTATATGGTGTGTCTGTGTAAAAATAACGCACCAATGTGATATGTTGAGATTTGCGGATCGAAAACTAGATGTAAAAAATAAAAAAAGTTATATGCGTGTTTATCATTGAATGGACGAAATATCGAATGAAAAACGAGTAGGATTTTAATTTTAAGACATTGAGGTTATAAATAAAAGAAAATCATAATCCCTAAACCTTTTTTG
The DNA here is from genome assembly GCA_001517045.1 of Pseudotsuga menziesii. Classification (NCBI taxonomy): domain Eukaryota; kingdom Viridiplantae; phylum Streptophyta; class Pinopsida; order Pinales; family Pinaceae; genus Pseudotsuga; species Pseudotsuga menziesii. The sequence goes on from LPNX010365469.1 coordinate 25,907, forward strand.
GCCAAAAATTTGAGGAGTGACTTATGCAAGATAGTTTTACCAAGGAAGAGTTTGGGGAGATATTTATTTGAAGAGGAATTTTGTAAGGGATCACCATGGAGACATACAAATCTGTAGATGAGAGATTTCAAGTAAGTTTTCCTTCAAAATAGTCATTAATTGGCATAAATTTTATAAGATATTTGAAGAAAATAGAGAATAGAAGAGATACCTTCAATGATGCAAACCCTTGTGTTCTTCTTCCTTCAGATTTATCTTCATCATTGCAAACCCTAGGGTTCTTCTTGCTTTCTTTGTTTTCTATTTTTTTTCACAATAAGATTTGATTTTCAACAATGTAAACTTATTAGTTATATATATTAGTATATGGGGGTTTTGGTTTCTCTTGGGACGAGATCATAATACGTTTCAATTCGAGGCCAAACTGCCCCCATCAATTTTTTTTGAAAAACATTTATGATGTTTTCGATGCGCATTTTACGGAAATGATGCACTATAGTTTTAGGACGCACCATTTAATTTTGTTTATTAAAAAAAGAAAAACCATATACGATGTGTATAATATGCAGTTGTGCATTTTATCATATATTGCACCCGATGCATAAATTCTATAATGTGTGCACCTTTGTCCTAAATATATTTTACATGAAATTATTTGTTTATTGTGTAAAAAAATATTTTATGATTTGTCTGTTTCATTATATAGGGAGTTCATTGATAAAATATGGCGCATAGAGATCACAAAATAAAAATCACACCGAAGGGAACGAGGAAACCACATCCGACATAAATAACATGGTAAGTTTTTTGTTATTTTAATATGAAATCAATATATTGAAATTATCTTTATGTTTTAATGACGTGTATTGGTTTATGTGTTTATGGTTTATGTAGAGCAAACATTTAAGGAAACTCCATAATTTTGTTCATAATTTGAGTGGAGACGAGATAAAAACTTTAAGAAATTATTGCAAATTGAGGAGTTATGTGGATTAACAAGTGATTAACATGAGTTTTTCTTTACTTCTTACTGGCATTGCGTCGTTGAAGAATAATTACTATCATGTTTCAAAGTTTTGATTTCAAATTTGTTGAATGTTGTGCAAGAATGGAAAGCAAGGAAATAAGGATGCCCTAAAAATATAAAAATTAAGAAGAATGTAAATGATGATGATTAGGTCATCAATTCAATTGGAGTGGTGCTAGAAGTTAACAAGAGGGGGAAATAGTTTTATAAAACCTTGAGAGATATAGTGGAAAGAACATATGTATGTAGTTTTAATTTACAATAAAAAATAAATGCAATGACCTAAGAGTCGGGTTATAGTTCCGGAGCAGCCAACATTGAGACCAATGAGACTTGCAATGGTAAAAACATCAACAAAAATAATATTTTAAAAGGTATTATTGGTAAAACTGTTTTTTTAATAGTCCAAAACATATTTTGTTCATATTTTTGCTATGCTTAATTTTATATAAATATTTACATTTTTTCATTGTTTTTTTCGTTTCTTAGGAAGATTGTTGAAATTCTAGAGGAAGAATGACGTGATATCTAAAATATGCTAGTAAGGATGTCAAAAAAGTTGTACCATGAGATGGTCAAAGAAATGAACATAATCGTTGTTAGTACAATAATTTTTCGCAAAGTCTGTGACAACTAAAAAATGATCGGAAAGAGCCAAGTTTCAAAGGAGATGCAAACTATGATGCTTTCATTTGGAAAAGGATGAACAATATGGGACCAAAAGATATAACTTGGGATCTAAACATGACACAACATAGCACCATTGGTCTCTTGCTAGATCAACAGTCACACAGAATAGCGCGCAGGTAAGGTGCACGGACGATAAATAAAGGGATCAAGCTAATTATGAAATATTCTAGCAAATCAATAACTCACGTTGATAGATCCTCAATGAAGTTCATAAAGGTTAATTTGTTGTGTTGAGGAGTTAGATACGAAAAAAGCGGACACCTGGCACTTTCCTATTTTCAACTCCTCGCCGGGATGTTTTACAAAACCTCCTATCCCTCTAGGAGTTGTGGTATTTCCAAACCATTCTAGTGTCAAGCAAAACCGCTAATCACCAAGAACCCACGTTAATGTTGCGTCAGCCTACTCAAAGGAGAACACGTGTCTATGGACCCCGAGACTCAAAGTGATGTCATACTATAGGGCGCCAAACCACATTAATCCTACTGTCCATTTGTTTTAAATTTCAAATCCATGAAAATGGATTTAGTCTCGTTTTGTTGTTACCACCCATTGAAGAAGAATAAGGAGCCAAGACTTTGAACCAGTTCACTAGTATACCTAGAACCTATAATCAAGCATCTCCTGATCATGTCCTCATTGGGTAATCTAAGTATGATCCGTACAACTCCTAATCTTTTAAGTTGTCTAATAATACAGAATTTTGTACCCAATTTCATATTGTTAATTCAATTCAACTCAATCCAATTGCACAGTGAAATTTACCATGGGGAACCCTCCAAGTCTAAGTTACCTAAAATCATGTTTGTTGGTGATGAGCACATCCTATATAAACAAGAAAATGTTTTTGATACCATCATAACCAGTGCTAACCTAAATGTAACATTGCAAGAGGCCAAAACGATAGCCATTACAAACCAAGATCCATATCACCTGTGGGATTCCAATCTCGCTCGAGAAGTCTGTCCTAGATTTATATATTTTCTAGAATTTTACTACTTGGTGCTCTAACCAATATTCTCCTAGGAGAAAGACAATCCTATCATCACATTTATCCACCACCCTATGCAATATAGAAGTCACCAATATGTAGAAGATGTTTAGTATTCCAAATTTATTGAAGATGCAAGTTCTAGATGAGGGAGCTTTGTCACTTGCCTACCAAAATATCAACCCTTCCAATAAAAACCTTTTCTTGCTACAAAATCTAGAGAAGGGAGTTTCTCTCCCTGATACTTCTCCACCTTACGAATCTGTAGTTTTTTCCAAATTTTCAAGAAAAAAATTAGCCCTAATTTGTACCATCTTTGTTATGAAAAGGATAAGCAAGTAGATCATGTGCTTTTAGGGTTCTCGTTAAGTATACCATCTATGTCCTCAAGCACCTTCCTTAAGTATGCAATTTGAAATTACCTAACCAAAATCATTCAACATAAATGAGAGGAATTCCTTTTTATATCCCTTTTCAGATACCCTTCATATATTTATTTATTTATCTATTTATATACCAAAATTTTGAACATTTTAAATGTTCAGATATGAATATGGTTGATCAGAATGGAATCCTTATACCAGTTTTTAGATGGAATGAGTTGTTCTTGAGAAGAGCTCACAATGGAAACTACTTTAAGTTCACAAACAAAGTTTTGAGGATATCATACAATATCATCTATGGTTCTCCCTCTCCAAGAATGTTTCCAGAAAACCAAAAGTGGCTTACGTTTACACTTGAAACCAGAGCAAGAGATTGGCTACTTTTTGAAGACTATAAAGTAATTAGGGTATATGGTTTTGAAGGAGAACCCTATGAGCTGCTAATATTCCTTACTCCTAGAGTTTTTTTTCCGTGGAATATGCATGAAAAAGGTTTAAAGTTAACGAGAGACATTTCAAACATTATAGACATCATAGAAAATTCAACCCGCCTCAAGTGATTGGTCCTTTCTAACTAAAAGGGCTAAAAGCAATGCAATATATAGAGATTTGTTTTTATTCAAATCAATTTGAAAAGAGAAGAAGCCTTAAATTAGGGTAGTTTTGAGGTCTAAAATGGGCTTCATAAGTGAAATAATAAAATAAGAGTTATAATAATAAAATAAAATTTATAAATTTTGGAGGAGAAAAAGAAAAACTACTTTTTCTTATCATATTTTTTGCATATCTCTTTATTCGTTTACCCAAATTTCGAGTTTGGGGACTTGTTGGATGAAGAATTAATTCCACATCCAACCCATATCCACACTGCATACTTCTGAGGTACCCACAAGACCCAAAAATTAAATTTTCATTTTTGGGTGTCGTGTGTACCTCAGAAGTATGCATCGTGGGTATGGGTTGGACACATAATTAAATTCCGCATCCAACGAGTCCCAAAAATTGAAATTTGAGTGAACGGATAAGGAGATATGCCAAAAAAAATGATAAGAAAAAGTAGTTTTTCTTTTTCGCTCCATTTGTTTAACAAATTTTACCCTTATGGTTGACATCACCATCTTTAATCCTATTGGTTCTTATAAAGTGAATTTTAATGGTACAATTTTTGTTTTGAGGTCCATTTGTTACCTCAAAACTCCCCTAATGTCTTATGACTTCCATGGGGTTATTTCTAAATAGAGAATACAATTTTTTTTTCTTCCTATGAACCCACTCCAAGACTATATTGGTAAAACATTGCAAATCTAGAAAGATAGGAAGAAGTCCAAAAAGTGCAAAAGCTCATGGAAGAATAAAAAAATAAAGAGCAACAACCTTGACAAAAGAAGGGAGTTGAGGAGATCTCCTTAGACATGGAAATAGATGATGCTGACCAAGGCTACCCAACAAAGAAATCTAGGACTGAAGAAGAGGAAAAAAACATGAAATTTCCCAAAGAGTTGACGAGTATTAGGTTGATTTCAAGACATTTGAAAAGATAAACAAAGTATATTTATTCAAACAAACAAGTGGCATGATTTGCAATGGGGTGGTGCAATATATCAAAATATAAAGGAAGATGATAACTACTCTAAAAATATTTGAAGATGTACGGAAAGCAAAAAAAGTTGCAGTAAAGGCCAAGAAGGTGACTGTTAAAAGCTGAGAAAATAATGGCATTAAGTGAAAATTCAGTTGACAGTTCACATGTTGCAACCATCTTAAAGTAGAAGGTCAATGAAATACCACTCCTAAAGAAGCAATTAAACATCTCAACTATGCAACTAGTGCAAAATCCAGAGTAGCTACATGCACATGGAGAGAATGAAAGGATTTAAGCAAATATGCTACAATTAAAGAAGTTGGATGAAGATAGAGAAGATGAGATTGATGAAATAATATTGCAAGTTGCTTATCTAAAAATGCAAAAAGTTTCAATATCGTCTTAATAAATCACTCTAGGCATATCCTCTAATACTCAAGAATAAAATCAACTAGCATAGGAGACACAACTTGGCACATGAGAGCTTAAAAATTTAGATGCTCATAAGGAAGTAGTTGATTTAGATCTGATGGATGAATATCCTCCTAGAAAACATGGATCTAAAGAACAAATTGATAAATTCAACAAAATTAAAGAGATTGAAATTGATGTAACCTAGAAAGAAGAAAGAATCCTTGAGGTGGAAGGAGATTTCTCCAAAAAAGAGGATGAAATTCACGACTTAATGAAACAAATATATGAGTTAAAAATCCAAGCAGCTAAAATGGAGATAGACATGGAAGGAGAACCTTTAATCAGAAGGACTAATAAACCTTTGGGACAATATATCCCAACTATTGACAAATGAGTGGGATCGCTTTGATGTTGTCCAAGAAGAAACAAAGACTTATAAGGACATCAAGGAAGAATCTTAAAGAGTGGAGACACAATTAGGACAAATGCCAAAGAAAACGTAAAAAATAATAGACTATCTGAATGGCAGAAGTAAAAATCAGTTGGAGCAATTGCAGATAACATATAGGACTCGATGAAATTAGAAAAACAAATGATCATGAAGCAAACCCTTTTGAAAAGAGAACATATTAACATGCATATGATTAATGAAGGTATAAGCAATTTTAAAAGTATGTTTGATAAGGTGATCAAGTTAGGATTAACCCAACCATGTTATGGAAATGGAAAAGTAATTTCTTAGGATGAGTTTAAAGAAAAGATAACACAAAAAAGAAATTAAGCACCTACCACATAAGGATTAGAAGTTGTTATCACAAGCGAGTGTTGCTGGAAATTCTCACCTCCCGTGGACAAGAGATGTTTCCCTAACTTGAATCCTTCAAATCTAGAACAAATGAGTGATAACAGTAAAGAACACATTCCCTAAGATAAACACATGTTTGGAATGAAACTTTCACTTGCAATACAATGTGATGCTCCAGCCTTCAAGAATGCTAGATCTCCATAGTTTACCTGCAAAAAAAAATCACAAAGCACACAAGACCAAAAGTACCAAGATATAATCCATTATCTTATATCAAAGACTAAGGAGTTTGATAATAAAACTAGTGATTGAAACACAATAAGAATTATGAGAAAGGAACTCTTTATTGCATAGTCAAATAAAAGAGAGAGATTACAACTATTATGCCTCAGTGTTGAGATGTTTCCTCTCTTGCAAACTCTTGTCCTCAAATCTTCAACTTGTCTTCTCTATGCTCACCATAGATTTGGCTAGAACTTTGGTGCAACAACATAAATTTCCTTCCTTTACCCATGGGGTGTGAGCCAGTATTTATAGCTCTTGGGAGGATAGGAATGGTTGAGAAAATGGTGGATGAGGTGGAAGGGAGATCATACTAGGGGGGATCTCGAGTCCAGGTGGTCCACAAAGGTAGGGATAAAGGTGCCAAGAAGCTGATCTTTGAGAAGCTTCACGAATATTCTCTTTTCCCTTTTAAACTTGAGCACTATCTTTTTTGCATGGAGACATAGTGTTACCAGGGCTGCACTGCTTATTGATCAAAGGTATAATGCGGTGGCACCGCTCATTGTCAATTGACAAGTGGTGTTACTGAAGTACGTAACACTCATTGCATAAAGGGAATAATTAGTGGTGGACACAAATATGAAAATATGAATCCTGTCCAGGATCTAACTTCATCATTTGAGGATTTTGAGGCAATTTCTGGTGTTTTGGTTCACAGTACACGGGTGACGAGAATTGTGTGTAACAGAATGCCCCCCAAAGCATGAGGCTAGAGGGATACGATAGGTGAGAGCTTTGTAAGAACAAGTTGTCACTTCGAAGCAAGAAATCACTTGATCATAGATCTTCATCAACCCGTCTTTTCTGTAATACATCAATAATTTGAATCATATCCAAAAGAATCATTATCATGGTTGCAGAGCAATACAAGGAAAATCCATGTGAGGGGAAAACAATCATGGCTACTAGAATACAATGTAGATCCATGTGAAGAAGACTCAAACTTGGAAATAACTACCAGACATACAATGTAGATATATGTCATATGGACACAAATTTGAGCACAACCACGACCATACAAATGTGTATCCATGCTAAGACTCATACAAATACTCCATCGCAACCTGGGGAAAGCAATGGGCACTTAATAGATACCCAGGGTCTTCGTGTCATCTTAGACAAAGTACGATTCTATCCATGTGATTACAGTGTCTCGATGTCGAATATGGTAGAAACCACTTGATCACCGGTCAATGATGAGAACCATTAACAAGTGCAAGGGTGATCACCATTGATGTCAATGATTCCCAAGGTACCTTAGTACAATATCCGGAGTGTGAATAGATGATCTGATGTCAAACACTTAGTTGAATCTTTTGATCAAAGGTCAATGATGTGAACCTATGTCGAAAGTGAGAGGATATTTCATTGATGCATACAGATCTCAAGATAATTATTTTTTATTTCTAAGACCAATTCTTGGATGATGAGCTGAAGTCAACAGGAATAGTCTCGTCGAAGGAGGGCCATGATGAATCCCACATTGATGACACAAAACTCAGAACAAAGTTCTGGAATTTTGAGTATGATGTAACCATAAGATTGACTCAAAGATAATTGACACAAAAGTTTGACTGTAGGTGTAAACTCTCAACATGAATTTCGTTTGAACATTGGGCGGCACGACCGAATACTTGGAAACATTGAATTGACCAGGCGGATACAAAGACATAATGCGATGGTGGATGATGCATTCTCTGAAAGACTCAAAGGAGTGACACGACTCATGAAAGTGGATCAACTTGGAAGCAAGTTGAATACCCAATTGACTGAATGAAATGCATATGAGTACCATATTCAAAGGTGACTAACTACTGCCATTTATTGCAAATGAAATATAGTTCCCTTCCCTTAATTTCCCATCATGATTGATGAGTTCCTCTTTTTCTTTTTTACGAGTTCAAAGAGCGTAACAAAAACTTCTTGCAGCTTATTCTAATATAAGTCCATTCTCATATATTTCACGAACCTGAGAAAGGAGGGGTTCGTTCCCAAAAGAGGGTCTCTCAGTGTTTAATTTAACGAGTCCATTGAAAGTTACCTTGGTATCGTTCATGTTTAGAGAGTCTGAACGAAAATGTAAGAAGACTCCAAATAGGTCATTTTTTTGTATGATTTAGTCCCTAGGGCCTGAAAAAGTATAAAATAATGCCCGAGAGAACTCTTCTAGCTGATATCAACTAGAGTATTCATTTTTCGTAATTAGTCAGTCCGAACTAAAAAAGGGTTAAACTATCGTCGGAAAGACGACTCTTCAAGTACTTTTATGAGTGTGAAGAAGACAAGTTTGCTTGACGATCTTTTCACATTTAAGGAGTCCAAAAAGAGCTTTAAAAAGATTCCATTAGGGTTTCTTTTCGTGATGAAGGAGTTTAACGAGTCTGAAAAGAAGTGAAAGTTGACTCAGAAATTTGGTACTAGGTTTAAAGAGCGCAACCAAAGTTTCAAAATTAGCGCTCAAAGGACTTTTTTTGTTTTATGAAAGTACAAAAAAGTTAAAAAAAAAAACTCTAACATAACCAAACAATTTTTTACTTCTCATCCTTGGAAAACCTTTGAAAAGATCACCAGACCTCTAAAATATTTAAAAAATGAATTTTTAATGACTATGTAAAAGGGTATTTGTTAATAAAATAACTAAAATGATTAAAATAATATAATAAAACCCAAAACATTTCATATAAAAACCAATGAAATAGTAAAAAACTTACCATTTCTCTATTTACCAAGTTGGAGATCTATTTGGAACCATTTGTGTGCAAACTTCAGGCAAGGATTCTGAAGCCATCAACCAGCTATTTTTCAATCTGTTAGTTCCAGGTAAGAGCCAAACCCAATCCTAGCATTCCTATGGTTGAATTTTTCCTTTCCATGCAAGTTTTTAGGGGTTTTGGGATTTTTACCCAAGGGTAAAAAATGTCCGCACAGTAACGTGCTTTCTCCTTTCGGGAAAAGCGGTGCCTGAGAAAAACCACAGATTTCACTCCAAAAAAAGCGGTGCCACCGCTCTGTCTCAAAAAGATAAGAGCGGTGCTACAGAGTGCCCTAAAAATGCACAACACCCAAGCCAAAAGAAAGATTTTAAAGTATTTTTAATGGTTGGAAATGTGTTCTAATACTTCAAACTGGATTTTTGGTTGGCTACATTGGAAATAATGGTTGTTTAGAAGGAGAGGCAACATGAGGATGATAATGCAAGGGTTGGAGTAGATGTTGGATCTATAGCCACTCCACGAGGTTTTGGCCTCCTGAAAAATTTCCATGTTCCAAGCATGAGGTCTCATGTGAGATTACTGGAGTATATATTGAGAATGTGGAACGTGAAGCAACAACACTTCAAAGTGGGGCCTCACATTATTACTGTGGAAGTAGAATACATCTACTTCCTTACAGGGTTATCCAGGCGTGAAGAGCCTATCTCATTGACAGGTCCTCGGGGAGGAGATGTCACCACACAGGAGCTTATATACCGTTACTGCTTTCCAGACACTCAGATGTCTGGGAAGAAGATCCCAATCAAAGAGGTGATGGATTTGCCTCTTCACACAGTTCTCTTTACCATGTAGCGGGTTGTAGGGATCCAAGGGGCTCATCAGGCTTCTTGAGGACACATGCCCTATGCCTGGAAGGCTATGGAACCTACAGTATTTAACTGGGCTGAGGCTTTACTGAGTGTTTTCAAAGAGCAGTTCACTAAGTGTCAGCAAGGAGATTTGAAACAATTTGGTTATGACACTATTTTGGCATCCTTATTTTTTAAGTGAGTACCTCATCTGAGGCTGTAGGTAGCTTTCATCGAGTTGAGAGCACGAGACCCTCACATGCTACGGTGGGTAGAGATCATGGCCCGCACTGGTGACGACGGGTTCAAGGTAAATTATGGGAGGACTTTTTTCCATTGGTTAGATGAACAACTCCTCATGATTGAGGATTATGTGTACGCTGGTACTGATTTCAGAGGAGACTCAAATCTACCCTTACTGGTAGGTGCCGAATGGGGGGCGACATTGGTAAGAAGAATACTCAAGACATTGATTATATTTTTGAATTTTATGTTTTATAATTTTTATAGATGTTAACGAGACCTAATTTTATGCATATGCACGACCTGGGGGTTCCTCCCCAATTGACATGCGAGCGGGGGGCCGCTTCATCCACATAGGAGACGTTGAATTGACTGAGTTGGAGGAGAATGTCAATTGGTTAACTCTAGATATTTAAGATATTTCCATAGACGACCTCCCTAGGAGGTACCAGAGGAATACATTTGGAGTATCAGGTCGCTTTGGACGCCTTCTACGGAGGGTAGCAAGAGCTATCATGTGTTACCATGAGCATCATTAGTAGTCCTACATGGTAAAAACACTGAAAGCTATCTAGCATCAGTATTTTTGTCATTTTGTATATCTGAAATCCAGTGTGCTTCAATCAGGATCTCGAGACCATATTTTTGTAAAACACTCTTTTATATATATATATATACAGACTTATGTATGATGGTTCATCTATGTTCAAATGTGGATTGATGTTTATATGAGTTTTTAGGTCTTTTTACTGTTTATTTTTATTTAAAATGAACCATGTTTCACTTATCAAATGTTATGTGTGAGTAATATACCAGTCCAAAATGTAATTGGCTAATGAGTCTGCAACTATGTTACAAGACCTAGGAATATGTCGATAAGTAATAGTTTCAAATGATCTTTCTAATAAATGCACTCTTCAAAATAGACGGAGGAGTGTAGGTTTTTTTATGGTATACACATGATTTAAGTGAAAAAACACTAGCTGGGAGTCCATGAAGACAACCAAGTGATCAATGTATCGAGATGTAGCCTCAGTTAACAAACCTATTACTGCATGATACTCGACGATATTATTGGTGCCCAGACCTATGCCAACCGCTCTTGAACTAATTAGGTCATGAGATTGGGAATATAAAACCTAAGCAACTGAAGCAACGTTTAGGGTATGAAGACAAGCATCATCAGCAAAACCATAAAAATCCATTTGATCTGCATAATCAAAACATGGTATAAACAATATATACAAAAACTCAAAACCACAATGAAATACTAAAACCACACCCAAAATTCAATCAATGTACATATATATAGAGTACTATAATAGAAATGAATTCAAGCATAGTACCTTTTTAGGTACAACCTATTGCGAGGTTTCCCGAAAGGTATCCCATCATAATCTACAAGCTCGTAGGCGCCTTTCTCTAAGACTTTACTCACGATGTAGGGACCGTACCACATAGATTCTAGCTTCCCTTTTCCAAGTTTGTCATGCTTGTGATCATAGGTGAGAACCATGTCACCTTCATTAAATACACGAGGTTGAATGGATTAATCGTACCGAGCCTTAACACATTTTTTATGTGCCTCATTAGCCAAGGAAACATCTCTTCTATTCCCATCAAGGTTTGTTAAATACAAAAAATGTTCTTATTTGATAGAAGTGTTTGGGAGAATCTCAACTGCAAGCTTGAGTGACGAGATCTCACATTCAATAGGTAGGACAACTTCCAGTCCGTAGACCAACTGAAACGACGTGAAATCGATTGTTGTTTTTATCGAAGTTCGAGAAGCCCATAGTGCAGAAAATAGTGTTAAGTGCAAGTTGGATTTATGATCTCCAACGATTGTTCGTAGCATAGTATTCAAAACTTTGTTAATGGCTTCGACTTGACCATTTACCTGTGGATAATAAGGATTTGAGTTCTCATGACGAAAACCAAGTTTAGTACTCAACTCAACTGTCATCTGATTACGGAAATGGGATCCGTGATTGATGACTATGGCTTGTGGATCTCCAAACCTAGCTATTACATCATTGAAACAGAAGAGGGCAGCAGTCCTACCATCCTCTGCATATGTAGGAATTGCCTCAGCCCATTTTGTCAAATAATCTACGGCTACTATGATGTAACCATGCCCCTCGGCTGAGGTAGGCTTACAATGCATAAAATATATCCCCCATTTGGAAAAAGGGCCAACGAAAATGACGGGGTGTAAAGGAGCAGGGTTGGCGCACTTTTTTGGATAAAAAAAGTTGTCAGTGTGGGAATTTTTTAATCTCCTCATGACAATATTTGAATATTGAGGGCCAAAAATACCCAACGCAAAGGATTTTATGAGCTGTAGCCATCCCAGAAAGATGGCCGCCACATGCTCGAGAGTGGAAGTCATTCATGCCTTGTTCAGCCTTGTCATGAGTAAGACATCGTCGGAGAATAGAGTCTATACCACACCGGTATAACGTGTCATTTAAAATAAGGTAATATTTAGAGTGGTGACGGATGCATTTGCGATCGTCATGGGACATATCAGGCTGAGATATTTGGGATTGGAGATAGATAATCAGATCTCCATACCGTGGGTCAGTTGTGCTAATCAGGAACAAAAAGTAACCTGGAAATGAATCATTGGGCTCATATTCCATGAGAGCATAGGGAAGGTCACACATTAACTCTGCAAAGACTAAGGACTTCTTGGAAGTATCCTTAACGAACTCGAGATCGAATTCCTGCAGGATAACAATCCAACGGGAATACTTGCCCCTAGCATTTGACGAGTCAAAATGTAATACATAAGGTTTTGATCAGCGAGGACAATTGTAGTGCATAGTAAAATGTAGTGAGAAAATCGTTGCATAGCGATGACCGTAGCAAAAGCTAGCTTCTTCACATGTGAATAACAAGTTTCAGAGTCAAGAAGACTCTTACTTAAATATTAAATCAAATGTTCTAGGTTGTTGAGATTTTCCTGCACCAAAACCATACTGATGGTAGTAGTGGAGGAAGAAACATAGAGCATAAAGTATTTTGAACAATTTGTGGGAGTGTAACACCGGTGAATGTGTCAGAGCGTGTTTCAAATTATTAAAATCTCTTTGGGCCTTGTCATCCCAAAGAAACAGATTGTTCTTTTTGAGGAGACACATATAGTCATGCATTTTTTTTGCAAAGTTGCACACAAAACGGCGAAGATAGTTTCCTTCCCTTGCAAACTTTGGAGTTTAGTAATATTAGTTGAGGAGGGTAAGGCCAATATAGAAGTTATATTCAAAGGATCTATCCAAATACCATCCTTGGAAACCACAAAGCTAAGAAGGCGGCCAATATCAACACAGAAAACACACTTATGTGGATTAAGCCGTATGTGATAATGATGACATTGAAGGAAAATATCTTTGAGATGTCCTTGATGATCCTCTCGTTGCGGGGAATGAGCAGGGAGGTCATCTAGATAAGGTTCCACAATGTGTTTAATATCATGAAAAGCATAGGACATGGTGTACTGGAATATAGCTTCGTATTTTTTCAAACCAAAGGGTAACTTCCGATAGGAAAAGGTTCCCCATGGATAAATGAATGTTGTCTTATGTTGGTCAACGGGAAGAATTTCTATCTGATTATAGCCGGAAAAACCATCAATAAATGAGAATATGACGCTCCCAACACAGTTATAAACGATTTGATCAATATTTGGAGTAGGAAAGATATCCTCGGGACAAGCCTTATTCAAATCTCAAAAATTGATGCAAACCCTAATAGTGCCTTGCTTCGTAGCTGTCGGGAAAATATTAGATACCCACTCTGTTAGTGGTATAGGATAAATAAAACCAGCTTTTAGAAGCTTTTTAACCTCTACTTTTATCTCCGCAACATTCCTTGGATGGACTTGATGAAGTTTTTGCCGGACTGGTCTCGCTGTGGGGTAAGTCTTAATGTTGTGTAAAACGATGGACGGGTCAATCCCAGGAATTTCTTCATACGTCCAAGCAAAAACATCTCATAATTATTTAAACAAAGCTCTATATTTTTTAGTTTCTTCAGTTGAACAATTATGGCCTACATGAACATGTTCAACAGTTCCAGGCTTCACTAATATGTCGATGGGAGTTGTTTGAGTGGTCTTACATAGGTTTCCTTCGGAATTAGTGTCTTGTAACAATACACACGTTTGAGGATTTTCGACAAAATTAGAGTCTACTGAATTGGCATTGGGAAGGAAAGAGGATCTATGGTGTGTTGAAATCAGCATCAGTAGGCATTCTCCAATGTCTGAGGTCATAAGTGACCACCCTGAAGCTAGCCAGGGAGACTTGGAGATTAACCAGTTCTGTGAGTCATGGAAAAAGTCAAGGTGAACATACAAGCCTTGTGAGCCAAGACAAAAGTCAGAACGAAAGTGATAATGCCTTCGTAAGTCTTGTGAGGTCATGGCAAAAGTCAAGGCGAATGAACAAGCCTTGTGAGCCATACCAAAAGTCAAGTCGGTAAGTCTTGTGAGGTCATAGCAAAAGTCAAGGCAAATGAACAAGCCTTGTGAGCTACGCCAAAAGTCAAGACAGGAAGCCTTGTGAGCACTTCGCAAAAGCCAAGGCATCTAGCAAAAGTTAGGTTGAATGTAAAATTCCTATGAGCTAGAAACAAACAATCTTCCTTATGCAAATAAATATATTGATCT
>LPNX010365469.1:41050-97565 GCA_001517045.1 Pseudotsuga menziesii
TTTACTTCTTCTACTGCTGGTTATCATTTCAAGTGTTCATCTATCTGTTGGTTTAAAGATCTAAGTTTTGTTTAAAGAGGAAGAAAAGTAAAAGAACAGTAAACACTTTGCTCGAATATATATATGCTTGAAAAACTAACATGGTGATGGTCTTCCGATACAGGTTCATCCGCACTCAGGATCTCCATAATAGACTCGTCTGATGGAAAAGTCTGTGAGAGATAGTCTAGAGTGGGGAGAGAGGGTTCTATCCAGTAGGGTAGGTGGTAAGGATCCGATGCCAATAGATGAAGATCATCATAGTGTATATCAAAAACATATTGTATGGCATCGTAGAGTTCTTCAAGAGGACCTAGAGAAGAAGTCTCAACAACTTCTTTACCTTTAGGAATGTGATCGATAATAGATATCACATTTACAGTTGCTACTTCCATACTAGGAGGAGTTAAAGGGAACATACCCATAAGAGATGAATCCTTCAACATCCCAACCCTGAACGATTGATATGGCGGAACAGATTTCCCTAGCATGGGAATATTGTTCGTGGTAGTAGCAGTAACATCGGGTGAACAAAAATCAAACCGATCTATGGTCATAATCTTCCCTAAGTGAGGGAATTGGAGAGTAAGAAAAACTGTAGAGGCAACTGTTGTCATAGCGTAAAAACAGTTCGTCCCCAATAGCATATTGTAATCTAATGAAGCATCGACCAATTCCACTTGAATGGAAACAATGTTTGCCCCTAGCTCGATTGATAATGCTGATAACAGACCATGAGGTTGGAAACCTCATCCTTTGAAATCTTTCAAAGTGGTAGGTGACTTAGTAAGTTCGAGAGAACCTATGGCTCTCCAGGAAGACAAAGACAAAACTGAAGTGGAGGTTCCTTCGTCCAATACAGTACGATGGACCTTCCTCCCAAATACTTTGGTCAGCATTTCAAACACAAGATGGTGGGATAATCTTGTGTTAGGATTATTAATCCTCCCTTGTCCAAATTTGGTCATATGTCTAAATCGGGAGTCCATCCAGTCTATTTATAGTCATTAGCACCATTGGGTAAACTTGACCTAATTGGGGCACATGTTTCAGTTACCAAAGTGTGGGGAACACTAATTGAGGCTCACTGCCACTTATTGCACTTGATTGCATAAGTTTGGGAGTCTCCTAGATCAATCCCTACAATTTAGGAAGCAACTGGGAGTGCCGAAACCAACCAAGGTCAGTTCACTTCAGTTAATGACTAGTCAAGCCAAGTTAGGAGTCAGTTACATTCAGTTAGCGCTAGGTTTAATTGATTGCACACATGTGGGGCATTTTTCTCACCTACCACAGTCAATTAACCATTAGTCAACACTAAATGTAACACTTGAGTTGTGTTTTAGAGCTCCGATGAACTCCGGTTATGGTTTAGACAAGGATAGTTAACTACTGGGTCCTCTGATAGTGATTTAGACAATTCTTGGTTACCTACAGTCAAGTAGAGTCTAGTCAATTCAAACTTCCTCATGTGGATTCAAATTTCTTGTGGCTATTAAAGCTTTTTACTTCATTGTAATTATCATTCAGATTACTTTTTTTATTAATGAAAGCATTCACAGCTGCAAGCCTTTTGCACTGTTTCATTCTTCAATTGCTGAGCAAATTGTGAGATCTTCTTTGTGAGTTGTGTGTTTGTCTACAGATCTATATTCTCAAATTAATATGGTATCAGAGCCTCGGCAGACAAGGCGCTTCTCCTCCTCAGATCTCCTACTAGATCATTTTTTTTGTTTTGCAGGTACAACTTCGAAATGATTTCATCTCTGATGAGACAAGGTCTAAAGGAAATCTAGACAAGATTGGAAAGAACCTTTGGAATTGATAGAAGATGGAGCACATCCAGCACCATAAGCATCCTTGATCCAAAAATCTCGGCCTCCACTCTCTCTGATGAAGTTGTTCAAGATAAAGAAGATGCAGAAGCTTCTACACAATCAATTCGAATTGAAGACAGTCTCCATGCAGTGTCTCCTTCTCCTAATGCTCCGGAAGTTCATGAGATCTCTGATATCTCATCTTCTCATATTGCTGAAACAAAAGAAGACATTCAAATCCCTGATATTGAAGAAAAATTCTGTTGCACTTCCATGCAAACATTCACCGATGATTTTCCTTTAAATTCTGTGCAAAATTTACCAGTAATTACTTCCGAAAGTGAAGAAAAATTTGACTTTTCTTTCTCTAATGTTGCTGCTGGTGTGCAAATATGTAAAAACTTGGATATTTTGGAAGAAATACCAGATTATAAGAGTGACACATTCACTCCCCATGATCTAGATTTTCCAGCAAAATCCCGCAGGATTGCATGCACCAAAATTCAGAATTTTGAAGAAGAAGAAAGTTGTGCATCTACCGTCTCGGTTAACCATTTATTTGAATCTGATATTAACCTTATTGGATCTGATATGATCTTATTTAGATCTGATTTGATATTGCTTGGTTTAATATATCAAATTCATAATCTTTCAGTACCGCTTGTAGCTGTTCTCATCAACGGTGTGAAGAAACAAGTACCACAAGTCTCGTACAAAACTGCTGCTGGGGATTTGATTCCGTTTCACAGTTTTGGATCTGTTTTGAACCTGTTTAGATCTGATTTACTTTCTGATCTGATATTATTTGGTTCATATTTTAAAATCCAAAAGCATTCATTCATGCTTGTAGCTGCTGTCACCAAATCCGGTGTGAAAAATCAAGTACCGCACTTTCTCTTCAAAACTGCTGATGGAGATTTGGTGTTAGTTTCCTCATATGAGGTTGCTGATATTTTATTATGTGATTCATTATCTATTTTAGAAGCTATATCAGACTATGGAGCTCAAGCATTTTCTCTCAACAGTCCTAGTGCTTCTCTACCATTGATCACATGCTTATCTTCTCATAGAACTAGTAAAGAGGAAGATTTTATGCATCCACCTGGACACCTGCTCCTAACACTTGGGGCTGTTCTTACCACTCACGGTTTGCTGTTCATGGCTACAACATATCAGTTTCTTGAGTGTTCTTCACATTCTCTGAATTCTCAAGAACCTTTTCTCACTTTTCAGTTGACTTCAGTTGCTCTACATGGGTCCAGTCTTCATCCGACAGCTGTCTATATTTCTGATTTAGTTGAGGATATCATTCTTCTTCCAAAGAGAAAGATTCCTCCAGACATAATGATGGAGAGGTTCACATGCCAGGCCCTAGGATATCTATGCACAGAAGAACCAGATTGATCTTGATTCTACCTGCTTAATTAGAAGGGGGTTTTTTTCCCATGTGGTTTTTCCCCAACACCTTGTTTTTGAGGAGTTACCTTACTTTACTTGATGTAATGGGTGACCTATGGTCTTAGTTACGAGGGCCCACAGTTTGTCCAAGTTAGCATTTAGGGGGGGTGTTAGGATTATTAATCCTCCCTTGTCCAAATTTGGTCATATGTCTAAATCGGGAGTCATGTCTAAATCGGGAGTCCATCCAGTCTATTTATAGTCATTAGCACCATTGGGTAAACTTGACCTAATTGGGGCACATGTTTCAGTTACCAAAGTGTGGGGAACACTAATTGAGGATCACTGCCACTTATTGCACTTGATTGCATAAGTTTGGGAGTCTCCTAGATCAATCCCTACAATTTAGGAAGCAACTGGGAGTGCCGAAACCAACCAAGGTCAGTTCACTTCAGTTAATGACTAGTCAAGCCAAGTTAGGAGTCAGTTACATTCAGTTCTAGCCCTCTACATTCAGTTAGCGCTAGGTTTAATTGATTGCACACATGTGGGGTGCTTTTCTCACCTACCACAGTCAGTTAACCATTAGTCAACACTAAATGTAACACTTGAGTTGTGTTTTAGAGCTCCGACGAACTCCGGTTATGGTTTAGACAAGGACAATTAACTACTGGGTCCTCCGATAGTGATTTAGGCAAGTCTTGGTTACCTACAGTCAAGTAGAGTCTAATAAATTCGAACTTCCTCATGTGGATTCGAATTGCTTGTGGCTATTAAAGCTCTTTACTTCATTGTAATTATCATTCAGATTACTTTTTTGATTAATGAAAGCATTCACAGATGCAAGCATTTTGCACTGTTTCATTCTTCAATTGCTGAGCAAATTGTGAGATCTTCTTTGTGAGTTGTGTGTTTGTCTACAGATCTATATGCTCAAATTAATATCTTGACTTATAATTCTCCACATTAAAATGAATAATAGTAGTATTATCTGGATCTAAGGCCCCTAAATCCGTCAACCGATTTTTACGCTGCGTAGGAAAAATTTGGAGTACCTCTAGGGTAGACATAACACAAGGTGCTTGGGCCAAATATTCAACAATGTTGTAGAATTGAGCGGTTGGAGCATTTGGATTAAATACAGATTTTTGGATAGTACTCTTAGTTGGGCGCAAAATCAAGTCAAGGTTAGGTTTCTCAATCGTAAGAGGGCCATTAGACAGAGGTGGAGGAGAAGAATTTGTAGAAGGAACTTTTTCAGAAGAAGTATCTTCTTCCTTCTTCTCTACTGGTTTGTTATATTTCTTTTTACACATAGTCAATTTAACAGTTTCAACGGACATCATTCAGATCTCTTCAGTAGAGTTAGAGGTTCCTTGTGAAGACATGTGGTCAATTAACTACTATTGAGATGGAAAAGGATCGGTAAGCACCACCGGTGTAGGGTTATTTTTCAAAAACTTATTAATTTCTTCAGGACGAGGGCACTCTTTTGTGAAGTGGTCACCTCCACACAGTAGGCAAGGATACTTAGCCTTCCTCTTACCTTTTTTTTCATTCTCTGAGGTCGCAGTCTTGGGGTTCTCTCGTTGGTTTCCTGAATTTTTACATTTTCCTTTTCCTTTCTTTTTATTACCGGGCGTTTGCATAGTTTGAAAGGAATTTACCTTGGCAGAAACCGTAGGAGTAGAAGGAGTTGCGGTAGAAGTACTTTGTGGCTTAGTAGGTTTTGCTGCAGATGGGGTTTAGATTGAACCTACAACACCATCAACAAGAGTCTCTGCAGGTGGCTTGGCAGGGTCTGTGCTAGGACGAGGAGCCCAAGGGATCATATCATACATAGTTCTATATTGAGAATAAACCAATTCGAGATACTGAGCCTGAATAATAGCCTTCCCTTCAGTGACAACACCACCCATAGCCACATCACAAGAAATAGGAGGAAACAAGGATTTTGTAAACCAATCAGCCAACAATTGGTCTAAGATAGGAGCTTTAATGAGTCTCCACCGTCTCCTCCATTCATGAATATGATCTTATATATGGGTAGAAGTATTTTGACGAAGGGTTGTTAAAATATCCGTACCAGTCTTGTAACATATAGGCAACTGGAAATGGGTAAGAAAAATTGTTTTCGACAAGTTGAAATCCACAAATGAATGTTGTGGAAGCTCAATGTACCACTTGGAAGCCATGCCAATTACATTTCGCAGGAAGAGCCTCAAACAAATAGAATCATCCATCAAGGAGTTAGAAGAACACCATAAATGGAATTTCATAACGTGATTTTTTGGATCCTCTCTCTACTTCCCATTAAACTTAGGAATATTTGATGGTAACTTGACCAGAATAGCATGCCACAAAGGGTTATGTTGGATGGGATCGTTGATCAACTTGGATAAGTTAAGAAAATCCAAACTTGCCAAAAATGGAAGTTGTCGATTAGGTTGTACATACTGGTAATATTGATATGACATCTATATACTAGTAGGACCATAAGTCGATTGATATACTGACTATTTGGGTGGTGGATTTGCAGATGATCCTCTTGATGGTGGTGGGCCTCCTCTAAGTGGAGGGGGTCCTCTAGGTGGTGGTCCTCTAGATGCTAGTCCTCCAAAAGGTGGACCTCGAGAAGGTGTTCCTCCAGAAGGTGGTCCTCCTGAAGGTGGTCCTCCTGGTGGTGGTCCTCCGAGTGGTGGTCATCCCTGTAGTGGTCCTCTGGGTAGTGGTCTTCCAGAAGGTGGACCTCCACCAGGTAGGCCTCCAAAAGGTGGCCCTCCATAACCTCCAACAATATTCATAGGTGTTTCTCCAGACATAGGAATATACGACCAATTAGGTTTCCCCCATAGTGTAAACATATTTTCGGGGTAAGGAATCCAAGGATAAACAATCCCTAAAGATGTAGGTTGATAATTCACATTTCTTATAGGTGGTTGGTTTCTTGGGTAAGTATAACCCCTAGAAGGTTGATTAACTGCAGGTTGTACCCCTAAGGGTTGACCTATAATAGAAAGAGGAATAACCATATTGGTGCTTGTGGATGGAACAATGACTGCTGGTTGACCTACAACAGGAGTATGTCTTGCACTAGAAGTAACTCCACTAAATAATGAAACAACTTGGGCTGGGGGTTTCCCCCCAATGGTAGAATTTATGGGAGAAATAGAGGTAGATCCAGGATTTGAATATGAAGGGGTAGGAATGGAGGGTTGACCTGGATCACAAGCTACTGAAAATTGGGCCGGTGAGGCTAAAATAGGTGCTATTTGAGATGATGAAAGTGAACGGTATCCTTGGGAGTCCATTTCTGAACAATGGGCAAGAGGAGAAAGAATTCTCCATCTTATATTCTCTCCCATGTTACGCAACCGTTCAATAGATTTATGGAAGAATTCTGCATTTGATGGAGCGTGTCTAAGGTATTGCCTTAGAGGAGTAGCTATAGAGGGTTCGGTAATCCCATATTCAGAAATGGCTTGCCCTAGGGAAGTTCTCCATAAATGATCATTTGGACCAAACTCTACTCCTATGGTATCATCATATGGGTGATTGAACACCCAATTTGAAGAACCAACTTGACCTTCCATTGGAAAATGAAAGGTAGTATCAGCTACATGAGGCTGTTCGACCAAGGGATTATCATAAGTAGTACATTCTTCCCCAGGATCCACAACTGGATTCCCTTCCACATGGGAATCAACTGTGACATATTGGTCTGTGGCTTCCATTGTGCTCTCTCCCAAAATAAGGGGAAAGTCAGGTGGCAAGCCTTGGACTCTTTGAGATTGTCTCAAAGGTAACTCATCCAGAATGTCGATCACAAAAAACCTAATCTAGGGTTTGAAACTAGAATCACACACAAAATCACTCCTACCTAAGATAAGGTCACAAGCAAAATTAGGTGATAAGGGTGGTTGATAGAAAGCCCATTCCTTACTAGGATTGTCAAGTCTTCACAACTCACGATATACCGCGGGGTCCAATAGTAAAACACGACAAGGAGGACTGGGAGCGTACCCTTTCCTAAAAACCTGACTTCCTGCAAGACACGTGCGTATTAGCTCCCTGGGTGTTGCTCTCATAGTATTTCTCCAACAAGACAACCAAGAGGATTTTTTCAATTGGTTAGGGTATCCTAGAGGGGTCTCCCGATATATGCAAGGTATGTGGGAGCTCAAATCCATGTTAGTGATTTCTAATGCACAACCGTTCGATAGGATCCTTCCCATATACTACTGAGTATGTGAAGTACCTTTATATATACCTCAAGGGTACATGAAAGGTCATTCGATATACCGGTTGGTATGTGGAAGAACTACAAGCCCTCAGGATGTAGTGCAGGAAATAGAACGACCGCTCCTATGTTTAGAGACTCTGAAACACGTCTTCTAACTTATCACTCAAGTCACTAAATATTTTAACCTAGAACTAGCATTAATTTTATCTTATACAATTAAGTGAATGCATGAGGCGTGGACAAAAAAAGTAAAACCATGCAACATGATTATGCAAATTTTCACTTTATATTTCAGGATATGCCCTACTTACAGCAGAGATAATGATTCAATTTCCATTTCCAAAAAAAAAATCCCAAACAATCACACTAAACTATTTTCCAAATTGCAAGCAAGAAAAAGACTTCTAATGACCAAACTTGAAAGTGAATGAAATAGGATCTCCTTCCCAAAAAGAAAGATGCTACAGCTACTTTGCACACTAAACTCTTTTTAATTCTTCAAATGTAAAAAAGACCTAACTCAAACTATGATATTTTTTTGATGAGAAAAGAGCATGTAAAGAAAGGAAAAAACATGAATGCATGAACGCTTATGCAACTAATCAAGTATCCAATGGTTCATCCTCAAACACACATATACGATAAATCCCAAAATTTTATTTTAAATCAAAAGAAAAAGCAATCTTCTATTAACCTATGAAGAACAAAATGAAGAAACCAAAAGCAAAATACTCTCTTTTCAGCTGATCTAATAGTAATAAGAGATCTGTCTATATAACTTCCAAACACTCTTTCAAAAAGAAAACCCAAGCATAGCAAGCAGCTGACAAATAAAAACAACCTAGATCTTTTAAAAGAAATTAAAGCAATCCTTAACACCTTCCATATTTGATCTTCTTTTGGCTGTTAACCTTCTGATTATTAGTGACAGTATTATGTATTTGGCTATAAGAAATCAGTGGCAGTATGTTATTGCATGATGCGCTTTTGAGATGTGAACTGTATTTTTTGTTCTAAGCAGTGGGACTGAAAGATCTACTATACAGTTTCTTTTTGTAAACCTGAAGCAGATCAGGGATCTCACCAAAGGAACCTATGATAATAGGCTTTTGAATTCACTAACAGGGTGAATTACAGTATGTAATTTTTGATCTCTTTATGATGAATGAAAATTACGCTTTTTTTTCCATTGAAAAAGAAAAAACAAAAACACCTTCCATATTTCAATTTAATAGTCAATTATCAATCATGAAGCCAGAAACACACTCAGAAAATAAACAAACTGATACTAAGTTTTGAAGTCACAGAGGTATAAGTCCCTACCTGGCACCGCTTGCAGGAGGTTATGAATAGAACATTACCTCTTGGGAACCACATTTTGTCCACTGAAACAGAGTGGTGGCACCACCTGTTGTCCACTGAGTATATGTGGTGGCATCGCTTCTTGCCCTTACTAAAAGAACAATGTTTCATGTAGGTTTCAAAACAAAAATCAAGCAAAAAAAGGAAATTTAGAGGTCAGACTACTGGCATCAAATCATAAAAATTACAGGAAAATTAAGCATATGAAGCACATATGTTTTAGATCTAAGTAGATATGGTCCAAATGAAACCAAATCTCACTACAAAACTAGTAGATCTGATCACTGAAAAATTTGAAGCTTTGAATAAAGGCAAGAACTGAAAACCAAGAAAGATCAGAAGTCCTGAATGTCCTCCCCAGTGGAGTCGCTAGATTTCTTGCTGGAAATTCTCACCTCCTGTGGACAGGAGTTGTTTCCCTAGCTTGAATCCTTCACATCTAGAACAAATGAGTGATAACAGTAAAGAGCACTTTCCCTAAGATAAGCAGATGTTTGGAATGGAACTTTCACCTGCAATACAATGTGATGCTCCAACCTTCAAGAACGCTATATATCCACAGTTTACCTGCAAAAACACATCACAAAGCACACAAGATCAAAAGTACTGACATATAATCCATTATCTTATATCAAAGACTAAGGAGTTTGATAATAAAACTAGTGATTGAAACACAATAAGAATTATGGGAAGGGAACTCTTTATTACATAGTCAAATAAAAGAGAGATATTACAACCATTATGCCTTAGTGTTGAGATGTCTCCTCTCTTGCAAAGTCTTGTCCTCAAAGATTCAACTTGGCTTCTCTATGCTCACCCTAGATTTGCCCAGAACTTTGGTGCAACAACATAGCTTTCCTCCCCTTACTCATGGGGGGTGAGCCAATATTTATAGCTCTTGGGAGTATAGGAATGGTTGAGAAAACGGTGGATGAGGTGGAAGGGATTTTCTACTAGGGGGGATCTCGAGTCAAGGTGGTCCACAAAGGTAGGGATAAGGGTGCCATGAAGCTGATCTTTGGGAAACTTTGTGAATCTTTTCCTTTTCCTTTTAAAATTGGAGAACCGTCTTTTTTGCATGGAGATAGAGCGTTACCAGGGCTGCACCACTTATTGATCAAGGGTATAAGGCCGTGGCACCGCTCATTGTCATGACAAGTGGTGTTACTGAATTAGGTAACACTCATTTCATAAATGGAAGAAGTGGTGGTGGACACAAATATCAAAATATGAATCCTGGTCAGGGTCTAACTTCATCATTTGAGGATTTTGAGGCAATTTGTGGTGTTTTGGTTCTCATTACATGGGTGACGAGAATTGTGTTTAACAGTGAGAAATCGATTGACAGAATCAAACCCCAATTTCAGATATGGATAATCTTAAAAATATTATTAAAAGAGCTTGATCCTATTTCTTATGAAAATAATACTGATGATGAGATTTAATTAGAAGCTTTAAACGCACATAGGATGCCAATAGGTAAGGATTGGAAAGTAGTGACAACGAATACTGAATTGGTTGCACCTCCAAAGCAACAAGATCCAATTCAAACATTGGGTCAAGCTTCTAGCAAATCACAAACTACACGATATGGACAACAATATCCGACAGTACCCAAGAAATTCATAGGCCATCCAACACCTTTGGCATTCATACCACTTGTTGGTCATATGAATCTACAAGTTCCACCTTAGACACAACAATCAAGGGGTCGTGTAAGTTAGCAAACTGAGCCAACTTAGGTTCACATGAGGGGTCAAAGTTCACCTGTCAAAGGAAAAAGGAAAGGCACATCCAAAAAGAAGAATTAAAGCTAAAAGACTGTAAAAGGTTAAATGTAAAAATTTAGACTTTTAAAAGGGATAAAGTAAAATTTAGTTACAAGTTAGGTTGAGGCCAACTACTTTCAGTTAGATTTTGGGGCTATTGATTGTAATAATATCTCTAAACTCAGGGATGGAAATTTTAGGTCTAGAGGTGCTCTGTCTATTTTGTTGAGTCGATGAATCATTTTGTCTTGTACTATATTTTAATGGAGATTAAGATTACAAAGTATTAGTGAATTTTTTCCATGTGTTGAGTCCATTGTTATATTGTTTCCATGTCTATGAGAGTTTTCATGATATATTAACTTAAGTTGTAGTAGTTCATTTAGTTTCATTTAAGTATCGATGATGGTTTTTTGTGGTTGATATAAATTTGTACATAAATTCAATTGTATTTTTAATGAGTAGTGATGTAGTGCTAGTTTTTTGGATGATGTTCGATGTCACCTTGGACTTGGTGATAATATTGGGATCTTTCAAACAGAACTCGTGTTAATTCATGGGATATTAATTTCATTACATTATTGCAAGGCAGTTAAATTATCCACCAAATCATTTTTATTAATTTGCAGTTCAATTCTTTACATGTAAGTTTACATAAAACTTTAAGCTTGACTGTTTCAATATAACCATGCCAATATTTTTCATAAAAAAAATACAACACCTTGATATTCTTTTGAAAATCAAAAGTACCTACCTTAGCCCTTCCAAATAGACCTTAGGTCGATTCCCCATCTTACCAATGCGCTATTCCGAGGAGACATAGCCATGCCAATTAAAATAGAGTTGGCATGTACTTTACATACTCCTTCCTCTGACTTGGACAAGGTTTATAAACCAACCTTTACTTTTCCAAAAGTGAAAGGGGAATTCCGAACTCCTTAACTTTGGCATCTTTGAGTTTTAAATACATATACATCATTGAACAAGATTAAGCAATAAGGATGCATATTCCCTGCCTTCAGTTTTGAAAGATTGAAGAGGGCATTTCATTTAAACAAGAGTTGACTTATAGTTACTAGCTTGGGAGGATAATAAATTGGCATAATTCGTTGTATCGAAGTGCATGTTGGGCACTCTACTGTCATCTAGAAAAGTGCATTATTTCCCTATAATATCTATTGCTCAAGCAACTGGTTGCAAACGAACGCCATTTGGGAAGTTGATTCTATCTCGTGGTTGTGAACAACTTGGTTTGTATAAAAACATCCTAGATACAAAAATGCATGATTGATGGATATTTTTAATACATGTAGTTTCTCCAAATAGTTTTACAAGATTGATTGCATTGTTGAGTGGTGGAATATTTGGCTACAACTTTAACTCATGTAGCATATCTACTGCTAATTGTCTAGAACCAGTCCTATGCTTAAATGATATACAACGTGAAATGAACCAGGGATTATGACCCTTGTAGCATCTCTATTGTCGATTGTCTAGAACAACTCTTGGGATTGAATGATATACAACGTGAATGGAACCAGAGCTTATCATTGCCTCAATAATGGATTCCTCCTAACTGTGGCAAGTAAGGTACTTTCGGCTCATATTCAATTAAATTCCTAATTAATGCTAATGGTTTTTATTGATTGCATCACTACAACAAAAACCTGTGATTAGCGTCTCTTTTAGCTTCCTTTTTAGCGTCCACTATCACTTTTAGTGTATTTTTCATCATTTTAAGACAAATTGGATGCTTTTCGACGGGATGGTGCTTTTAATGGCGTTATTTGTGTCCCTTTTTAAATGTTGGCGCTATTTTGGATGATAATTAGCATCCCAATTAGCATCCTTATTAGAGTCCCAATTAGCGTCCCAATCAGCATCCTAATTAGCATCCCAATTAGCATCCCTTTTTAAAAGTTGGTGTTAGTTTGGACGTTAATTAGCATCCCAATTAACGTCCCAATTAGCATCCCCATTAGAATCCCAATTAGAGTTCCAATTAACATCCCTTTTTAAAACTTGGCGCTATTTTGGATGCTAATTAGCATCCCAATTAACGTCCCAATTAGTGTCCCACTTAGCATCCCAATTAGAATCCAAAATAGTGTCCCAATTAGCATCCCAATTATCGTCCCTTTTTAAAAGTTGGCGCTATTTTGGACGATAATTAGAATCCCAATTAACATCCCAATTAGCATCACAATTATCATCCCAATTAACATCCCAATTGGCATCCCAATTAGCGTCCACAAAAGCATCCCATATAATGCCAAGAATAGCCTCCAAAAAACGTCTTGAATAACATAGCACCATATATTAATTCAGGGTTAACGATAGGAATTGTGCCATGAATTTCGGCAGGAAAAACATTCAACATAGCGCCAAGTATAGAGCTAGGAATTGCACCTAGAAAACATCCAACATAGCGCCAGGTATAGATCCAGGTATAGCGCCTGGAATAATGCCATAAATTTCGATAGGAACTGCGCTAGGAATTCCACTAGGTTTAGAGCTAGGGATTGTGTTCAGAAAATGTCTGACATAACGTCAGATATATCAATGTCAATTTCATTGATCATGATTCATGTGATATAATTTTTGTGTGATGCTATATTTTATTTATGTAGAAGGAGTTCATGTCCACAAACAATGTAAATTAGTGCATATCTCCCTATGATCACTGAGTGCATATCCCCACACACCTCCAATAAGACCAATTGGATCATTGGCCATAACCTCAAGGATATTTTAGAATCTCATAAAGGTCCATTTATGGGGGAGGGGAGGGTACGAGCTAAAAGAAGAGCAAGATAGTCTTTCTTACTTGTTAGGTTAGGGTAGGGCAGAGAGAATAAAGGGTTAATACTTAGAGAAAATGTTTATCCAATTTAATGCATCCAATCGAAAAATCCTTTCTTCTTTGAATTGTTTCATCCTCCCATCCATCCACAGTAGATTCTTGATCCTCCTCCAATCTATTTCATTGAATCAAGAATGAAGTGTGTTTCTGGATATAATCATCAACAAAAACAATCATTGGGATCCACGACCTTTGCACCAATAACCATACTCTATAATTGTCCTAACTTGCTTGCACACACTAAATATCACAATTTAACATGCAAAGACACCACACCAACAAAGCTTTATCCCTAGTAGTGGTCTATGTCCTGATGGATGGATTATGAGCTCCAAATAAATGTTATGGTCTAAGACCATTTCTTTTCACATCAAACCATGGGACATGAATTGAGAACCATAATTTGTAGTTTAAACCTCAAAATCTTAACAATATTACACTTAAAAGCCAAAATTCCTTATGGAGGGCATGTATGTTAGTTTGGGGCTTGTCACATGCCCCAATTTTGCAAAAAAACAATATTATCTTATTTTATTGTATTTAAAGACAATATGTTAAATTTTATGCTAAGTTGTAATTGATGACTCAACAGAGTCAAGGATATTTAATGTAATTTTGAATATTTTAAATTATAAATAAATAAAGGTGGAGACAACAGCTTAGGAGAGCTGTTAAAAGAGTCTTTACTGGTCAAATTGGTGGAGGAGACTGGGTGGAGAGCAAACAGACATGTGGAAGCATCCTCAAACCACTTCCAACTGTTGCCGGTGACAACCTCCCTACATTTGGGGTCATGATCCCCCAAGAAAGTGGGATCAGAGCAGGTGGCTCAATTAATGACAACTAACCCAAAAGACCTAGGCAATCTTTATAAAAATACCCATTGAAGAGAGCTGAGGCTGCTCATTCTAGGGAAGTGTTCATTCAGGTGAATGTACTTTAGAGAAATTCAATGGAAGGGAATTGTGGAAAGAGTTTGAGGGGTTAACTGCTAAGTGATCTAGTGAAGCTTTTCAGCTGAAGGATCTTACTGCTGAGTGCAGAGTGTTTACTAAGTCATTGGACTAGACTATTGTTTGCTTGCTCCACCAGTTCTCAGCCAAGAAGACCAAGAACAGGCTCGGGAGTCCCGAGGAAGTGTTGTTTGAGCGCTCTCCAGGAGTTTGGTAGGGATGAATGACCTCCTAACACTATTGTTGTCCATCCTAATTAGGTTCTTCATTCTTTTGTTTTACTGTGTTAGATAGTTAAATGTGAATCTGACGGTTAAATGAATGTTAAATATTTAGTTGTAAAATGTTAGAGTTAGTAATCTTTTAGATTATTGAAGACATGAATCTGAAATAGATGGAAAATAATTATAATCTGTGTTTTTCCACACCTGGAAGGACCAGACTGTACTCCAGCATAGACAGAGTATTTAAAGTAGATGAAGGAAATGATAAGAGACTGAAATGAATAGATGTATTTTTCATTTCACAATAGCAGAGTAATTTATTGTTGTATGTAGGTTATTATCAAAAAGATCAATAACCTGGTTATCTATGTTCTTTGTTTATGTAAATATACTGATAATGAAATAGCAGTATTCCATTACAAGTAGAAGAATTATTATGTTAAGAAAATACCCTCGTAGATAAGATGCTATGTTTATACACAGTACATTATTCTTTTTATTCAAATTAAAATATGTAGGAGGGTAAGCTGTGTTATGTTGCATATATATAGTTTCTTGTGTTTATTTAATAACCAGTTGCATATGCAGTAGAAGAAAAACAATTAAACTACTTTGTTTACATTCAGTTCAATAAAGATAAAACTACTATTCATGTAGTTTATATGCTTATAATATTAACTAAACTAAGACTAACAGTTATTAACCAGGGAGAGTATTACGAAAAGTATTTCTCTTATCGAAAAGAAACTTGTTTAGGAATCTATTTTTTTTATCTTCAAATAACTCTAGTAAATTTCTTTCTAACATTTCAATAGATAAAAACCACAAGAATACGATAATAACCAATATATATATATATNAAGCTATAATTCTATTATTTGGAACATTATCATTAAACAAATTGAACTATTGTAGACTGGTTACAGTCTTCATAACAAATATATATAAATAGATACAAATTTAAGAAATCTCATTATACACAGATATAATATTAACTTAAAACAATATTTGTTTTACAAGTAACATAACCTACTTAAATAAATTAAAAGAATTATTTAAAACAAGGGTTTCATTCAGGAAACCCTAGCTCGTAATTCCTGAGCCAACAAGTAAAACAACTTATACCATGACTGAATGACAGTCTTAAAACTATTAACAATAATCTAGTGCAAATAATAAACAATAAAATTATTATTTCACCGTCGAAGAGGGTAAAAAAAAAAAAACCTAAGTTACACAGAGTCGTAAAGTATTATGCAAAACGAGTCCGAGCTCGAAGGAAATCTTTTAAAATTAAACCCAGTGTATCACTTGACAGGCCGTAAGGCCATAACTTAAACAGTGTACAAAAACCAGCTCTGAGCTGGTGTGCCCATATCGTGGCATGGGTTAATAAACAAAACTAACAGTCTAATTATCAAAACCTACATCATTGTAAAATCCTTTTAACACAAGAAAAGAGCATTTACAAGTCACGACATTGAGTCGGAGTCACCCTGCTGTAAGTGAGGGTTTTAAAAACAAAAACAAAACTTATAAATTGAAGACCAACAACCCAAGACTGGGGAAGACCAAGGCCGTAACTCCTTCCAACTGCAAACATTTCCCCTAAGTCTGTACAAGCAGGGAGAGCCATTTTATAACCAGGGCTTACCGGTAGACTGAACGTCGGTCCAAATGTGAAGTGGTTCCTTCCAAATGTTAGGTGAACTATCACCTGCAAAATGAAAACCTAAACATATTTAAAAACTTGAAAGTAGAATTGAAACTGTAATTTCTTTATAGCTCTCAACTTCTTAAAAATGATGTGTTACCTGTAATGTTGAAAACCAAGGTCATGAAGAAGGCAGACCGACACCACGAGCGCAACAACCATCATTTTCACCTAAGAAGGAGGCAATTGGTTCGAGTTATTTAACTACATCGACAACTAGAGCAAGAGCAAGCAATGGCAGTGGCCAAACCATGACTTCAACACTGAAACTATCAATTGTGTAATACTACCCTCACACACAACAAGATTTGTTTGTAGAAATCAACTCAAGCATGAGCTGTGAACTTCACAACTCTCACCCTAAGTGACAGCAATCCAAAATGCACAGACAGTGGAGTTGAAGGCGAGCACCCGCGAGCCCTCATGGCCGCAGTGAACCCAACAATGCAGAGACCAAAACCCTTGCTGAACAATGAGGAATAGGGTTGCAAGGTAAAGCTTATAAGTCACGTATTGCATGGTGAGGAGAGTTCCATGTGCCCACAATTCTATTCACATCACGGTGGGTTCGTTTGTATACTCTCTACTGCAGCAATCGATATAAATAATTGTCAATCATTTACATGATGCCCATCATGATATTGTAATATATTTATAAAGTCAAAATTGTATTGTTCCAACGGAGCCAAACATTGATAATGATTGAGCAGTATACTATAGTTTAACCTAATGTTTTAACCTCGTAAATAGATTTGGTAAAGAACCAATTTGCATATGGAATCGATGCCTAGTTTTGTAAAGGATCTTATAACCCTTCTTAATCAAACTTGTAAGAAAAATATTAAGAGGATAGTAGAAGCTTGAACAAGATTCCTAATGCCTTTATTGACTTGTTCTTATAATCATTAACTATGATTGTTTAAGTTTTGAGAACTAGAATTAAATCAATAAAGTGTTTATAGATATGGTTAACATATATACACTTAAATAGCTCCTACACTTTTAAGTGGCCTACAGTACTGGATGTAGGATAGATATATTATAAACACGTAATCTTTGGTCTCCATAATTGCTACCAAGCTCTAAGATGTATTGAATCAAGGTTAAGTTAGAAATTGGAGTTTAGAATAGTAAACTCTCTAGGATTTTATTGCATCTCATTTACATATAAGTAAATAGTAGGGTAATGTGAAGTTCTCGCATTATGTTAGTCATGAAGAAATTGGGAATTCAAGTCACAATCTTGACGATTTTTTTAATGTAGAGGATACCTTATAAATTACAAGTGATGTTAAGCACATAAATTTACTATATTGAATCCTAATTGAAACAGAGCTGAAAAGTACACAGTAGGCTTATGTTCTGAAAGACTTAGGTCTATTTCTATAATGATAAGAAACGTTTTAAATATTAAAATAATAATAGCAATAAACTCTTGTGTGAGAGAAAGAGTTATGATACAAAATCATGAGCTCTATTAAGAACTGGAAATCACTTAGAGTAAAGTTAGAAGGAGGTTTTATCTATCTTAAAGATCTATCTGTTAAAAGACAAACAATAGGGCGACGTTCATTTACATTATGCCCATCATGATATTGTAATATATTTATAAAGTCAAAATTGTATTGTTCGAATGGAGCCAAACATTGATAATGATTGAGGAGTATACTATAGTTTAACCTAATGTTTTAACCTCGTAAATAGATTTGGTAAAGGACCAATTTGCATATGGAATCGATGCCTAGTTTTGTAAAGGATCTTATAACCCTTCTTAATCAAACTTGTAAGAAAAATATTAAGAGGATAATAGAAGCTTGAACAAGATTCCTAATGCCTTTATTGACTTGTTCTTATAATCATTAACTATGATTGTTTAAGTTATGAGAACTAGACTTAAATCAATAAAGTGTTTATAGATATGGTTAACATATATACACTTAAATAGCTCCTACACTTTTAAGTGACCTACAGTACTGGATGTAGGATATATATCTTATAAACACTTAATCTTTGGTCTCCATAATTGCTACCAAGCTCTAAGATGTATCGAATCAAGGTTAAGTTAGAAATTGGAGTTTAGAATAGTAAACTCTCTAGGATTTTATTGCATCTCATTTACTTATAAGTAAATAGTGGGGTAATGTGAATTTGTCGCATTATGTTAGTCGTGAAGAAATTGGGAATTCAAGTCACAATCTTGACGATTTTTTTTATGTAGAGGATACCTTATAAATTACAAGCGATGTTAAGCTGATAAATTTACTATATTGAATCCTAATTGAAACAGAGCTGAAAAGTAAACATTAGGCTTATGTTATGAAAGACTTAGGTTTATTTCTATAATGATAAGCAACGTTTTAAATATTAAAATAATAATAGCAATAAACTCTTATGTTAGAGAAAGAGTTATGATACAAAATCATGAGCTCTAATAAGAACTGGAAATCACTTAGAGTAAAGTTAGAAGGAGGTTTTATCTATATTAAAGATCTATTTGTTAAAAGACAAACAGTAGGGCGACGTTAATAACCCTTACGACACAAATATTAAGTAATATCATAATTTGTGAATCAAGTAAAAGAAACATTACTTTACCTTGCAGGACCTTGAGTCTTCTAAGCAAAATTTTACTCTAACAGTACTTTTATGTTAAAAGAAGTATATTTGGTTTAACGCCTTAATAAACTTTTACTGGGTCAAAAATTTACTTGTCAAGCCTGTAAAGATCCAGAAATCTAGATACGTTAGCAATCGCTAAGTAAGCCCTAGCTAGAAAATGAATCCTCACCTACTTGACATTCAAACCATCAGTACAACTAAATATTCGAATGCAAATTACTTACATCACATATTAAAATTAAAACAACATTAATCTATATGTGTTAAAGTTAATGGTTACTTTTATTTTCTGTTTCATTTCTTCTATTAGCTGCTAGCAGTTATCTACCTGCAACTGTAAACATTTTATGTTATCTCAAAATTTTAAATTTTTGTGAAAATTTGGGGTTTTGATAGGGCCCCATAAATGGACCATGAGATCCTTATTAAAATATGTAATGTGAGATTTTATATGTGTACATATACCAAGGAATGGGCCTTTAAAACCATCCTTAGTTTGCTAATCCTCAAAATGATGACCATATATCACATGTATGTTAAATATTCCTTACAGAAGATCTATGTGGTGGACTAAAAGATCGTGCATGGACCATGAGACCTATATGGAATTGGTAAAGACTTAGAACCTCCTTAATTTAAATCTTGGTTCATAACAACCATCTTTAGTGTTACAAATCTTGATATGGCTACCATATTCCTCTTGCAGGTTAACTTTTTCCTATGAAGGGCTTATGTGATAACTAAGGCCCTACACATTTCCCATGAGCCATAGAGGAAAATATTGGTGTAGGGATTTTTCATTTTGCATTGTACTATTGAATGGGAAATGATAATGACACTTAGCATCCCAAAGCTTTAAATGAGAAACATATCCCTCTCACATGCAAAACTATGGTGGCTCGAGGCCCCACACATTGCCCATGAGCCTCAATGACAAATGTTATGGAAAAACAACCTATATCTTGGCACCAAACCATGCATTAGGCACTAAAACTAACCTCTAATGTGGAAAACCTCAAAATCACCACCATAATGCACTCGAGCGATGCTATTCACTACTAATTTCCTATGTGGTTGTTGTGGCCCCATGCACGACCCATGAGCTCCACAGAAAAATGCTATGCTTCAAGACCTTGAATTTCAACCCTAAAACATTTTATGATTCTGAATACCATATATGGTTTGGTAAAGCTCGCAAGAAACACCATATCTCACTCATATTCCAAAGATTCCCTTTGTAGAACTTGTGTGGTGGTCTAAGGTCCCATGTATGGACCATGAGATCCAAAGACAAATATCATGGGTCAATAACTTGTATTTTTGTATCAGCCCTAACTTGGACACCAAGAAGAATCCCCATTATAGGATCATATATCGTTGACATGATGAAGATTCCATTTGTAAGGTCTGTGTGGTGGTGGAACATTGAAGGAATGGTTTTTTTTATGAAAGTGTTAGAACTAATTAAGATGCCATTTAAGGTGTAATCCCAAAATAATAATACTAATAATAAAATGTCATTTGATAAATACTTATACGAATACAATGGACCGTTATGATGCCCTTGACCTTCGTATAACATGCATCTGCATAGAAAATATCTAGTCTACATGTCAGATATGGTCATCATTTTGAAAACTATGGTTCACAGAGCTGATAAAAAATTCTTATATCCCCTAAATTGCAAGATTTAGATGTATTAAATTATTATTTTATGTCTGAGATTGATAGAAATAACATTTTTATAGGCTCGATATATTATGCAACTATTTCCTTTGGAAAATCATTAAAGGGTTTCTTGATGCATAGGTTGCAGGTTCGAGACTGCTGGACTGTGATCAATTCCAAGAAAAATTAGACAAAATGAACCTATAATTTTTTATTTTTTATTTTTTAACAAAAACGGTTATGATATATTAAGGAATCAGCAAAAGAGGCCGCTGGTTCAGAAACCTAATACAACAAGCTTCCCGACTTCTTCTTCCTCCAACGGTTTAGAAGAGCTAAGGAGGAATATCTATGCTAACCACCGAATTAACAATGAGATCATGGAGACCAGCAGCTATTGAGTTATTGGCTGCTAGGTCCGCCAAAACATTTAGGCCCCTAAGAATTTGATAAAATTTTATTTTCTTGAACTTTTTAACTTTGGATCTAATTCTGCTAATCATCCTCGCTATTCTTCCATTCTTGTCCCTTCTGCCCCCATTCAGTGCCTGAATAATAACCCTGGAGTCCCTAAAGACCAAGACCTCCTCCACTCCTTTCTTCTGCAGCTGCTTGAGACCTTGCCAGAGCCCGTACGCCTCAGCCATATTATTCGAGTCATTACCAATGTTCCAGCTGAATTCAATCTCAACCTTCCCATCCGGTTCAATAATGCTCCTCCGCCACCAGCTTTGCCCGGATTCCCTTTGGAAGCACCATCAAAGAATAATTTAAAAGTCTTATTTTCTTTAAGCCAGCTTGCAAACTGATCACTGTCCATCCTTATGTCCCATTCTTCCGTCTTTATTGCAGCTGCTTCATTTACCGCCATGATCTTAAGGCTTTTCATCCAGTTTCCCTCCTTTTCAGTCAATGTTCCTTTATTAATTGGAATCTTAGATATACTAACAATCTCTCCTAGCAAGGCATTCACCTTACTAGCTATCTTCCATGCTGGCTGGGCTTTCTCTTGGAAAATTCTATGATTTCTTTCATTCCATATGCCCCAGCAGATTATCTTGGGTAGTTTCAGCCAGCAGTCTCTAATTCCATTTTTATTGTTCAGCTCACCAAGATACTGCTTTTCCCAGCTAGTAAACCAGTCCTGAATTGTCTCTGGCAAGCGTACTCCACCTCCCAACAGCTTCAACACTTCCTCCCAGACCGAAATTGTGTAAGGACACTTTAAAAATAGATGTCTGATATTTTCTACTTCTTCAATACATAATGGACATCTAAAGGGACCAGCGATACCTCTTTTCTGCAGATTCTCACCAGTGAGAATTCTCTCATGCGCTAGAGACTAGGCAAACATATCAATTTTCGGAAGGGTGCTGCAATTCCAGAGATTCTTCCATACCTTTGGATTTGCCGGCATGTTATAGCTTGCTGCGAATCGTTGATATCCTTCTGTCGTTGTGTAACTTCCAATACTCCTCCCCCAGCCCCTACGATCCTTCTTTAATTTTGTAACCGGCGCCAGCCCAGCGAGATGGGTAGTGAGGATTTTGACTTCTGCGTTGAGTTCAGGAGGACAGTCTGGGATATTCCAGCCGGCCCAGCGATTTGGTATCTCATTCTCCCATTTGGATAAATCCCATAGCGAATTCATCCCCTGCTCTGTCAATCTCTGTTGCAGACATGGAAGTTGGGGCAGATCCTTACCTAGAATTTTATCTTGCCAAATATTAATTGACTTCCCATTGCCAGGAACCCAATACAGTTCCTCTTTGAACGTTGGGAGAGCCTTAAGGCAGAGATTGTAAATAGATGATCCTTTTTGATTCACGTGCTCACCATCAAGGCATCTGAGCCTCAATCCACTGAAGTATTTGGCCTTCAACACCTGACTGCACCAAGAAGGCTTGGGGGCAATCAAATTCCAGAGCAAATTGGCTCCTATAGCCAAATTTTGACTTCTAAGATCTCTGATGAAAAGACCTCCCTCTGGCCTGGATAATTTAATTATTTTCCAGCTGACCAGAGCAAATTTTTTACCACTCCCATCATTACCTTTCTGCCAGAGAAAAGATCTAATCAATCCTTCAATCTGTGAGATTGCTTTGGCCGGAG
Organism: Pseudotsuga menziesii; assembly: GCA_001517045.1. Lineage (NCBI taxonomy): Eukaryota > Viridiplantae > Streptophyta > Pinopsida > Pinales > Pinaceae > Pseudotsuga > Pseudotsuga menziesii. The sequence continues at coordinate 63,832 of LPNX010365469.1, forward strand.
CTAGGAGAAGAGAACTCTGGTAGAGATCAAGATCACCTTCCTAGCCAAATTTAACCAGATAGATCCCCAGCCATGGATTTTCCTTTTGATTTTCTCCATAATTGGAGTCCAGGCTGAACTCTTGGGTTTGGCTTTGAAGATGGGAATCCCTAGGTAGTTGAAGGACTCCCAGTCGACTACACCTTCCATATTGAGACTCCTAGAGATATCAAGCATTTCTCTAGGATTAATATTCCAGCCATAAATCTGGCTTTTCCTAAAACTGATCTCACTTCCGGAGGCACGACAATAACGATCCAGTTCAGTCTTGAAGCGGTGGGCTATGATTTGACTGGCTCCCCCCAGCAAAATAGTATCATCCGCGAATTGTGCATGGTTGATATCTTTTGTTCCTCTGGCCATCTTAATTCCAGGGAGGTCCTGCTTAAGTCTGGCCTTTTCCAGCTGAAAGCTAAGTACAGAAGCCTGGATGGCATAGAGCAACGGGGATAATGGACAGCCTTGCCTCAGGCCTCTCGAGGCTTGGAAAAATGTAGCTGCTCTACCATTGACTAAGGGGGCGATCCACGGCTTGTTGATACAGGCCTTGATCCAGGAGATAAACTCTGAGCTGAATCCAAATTTCTGCATAACCTGAAGAAGAAAGGGGTGACTGACTCTATCAAAGGCGTTGGCAAGATCAATTTTAATCACCATTCTTCAGACTCGAATGAATTGCCTCTTGAGTTAATATTATATTTTCCCAGACCTTCCTGCCTTTGAAAAACCCGTCTTGATTCTCCGGGATGATTCTCGGCAATATATGTTGCAGTCTGCTAGCTATTATCTTAGTTATAACTTTGTAACCAATGTTGCATAAGGAGATGGGCCTGAACCTGTCAAAGGTCTTGGCCTCCTTTTCTTTCGGTATGAGTGCCAGAAAGGCAGAGTTTGTGTTGCCCCCGATTTTGCTGCGGCTTTGTGAGCTGCTGACCATTTTGAAAAGATCAATTTTTACTATATCCCAACATAGCTTGATGAAGGAAGCGTTATAGCCATCAGGCCCCGGAGCTCTGTCATCCTCCATACCATCGATGGCCTGCTTGATTTCCTCCAGCGTTACTTTCTGATTTAGTTCTTCATTATGAGTGTTATTAATAGATTTAGGAATCAAATTGTAGAGGTCGTTGTCATCCTCAATGGGCTGTTCTTTAAACAATTTGCTGAAGTGCCGCATAGCTTCAGCCTTAACGTCTTCAAAATCGGTGAGAAGAGTTCCCTGGGCTTGTATTTCCTGCACTGAATTTAAATTTTTCCTTGCTTCTGCATGTTTGTGGAAAAATTTAGTATTCTTATCAGCGCCTTTCAACCATTTGCATCTGGATTTAATTTCCCACCAGTCGGCTTCGAGTCTACAGGCTGCGTGGAGATTTGACTGCAGATTGGCTTCAATTTCGATGTCTTGTTGAACCACGTTTTTTTCTTCCATGCTTGACTGGTGCTTCTCTAGCGCTTTGGCAGCAAGGGATTTTTTAAGAGAGGGAGAAGGAATCGATTTTGCCCACGATTTGAGTGCTCTTTTGAGCCTTTTGAGTTTCTCTTCCCATATGAAGGAGGGCGATCCAGTAACCGGGAGAGACCAAGTATCTTCAACAATCTTAAGAAATTCTGGTTGTCTGGCCCACAGCGAATTGAACCTGAACGGTATGGGCCCCAAGTTCCTATCGATAGCCATCTCAAGTAGAATGGGTTTGTGATCCGATCCTCCAAATGGGAGGATTTTGGATGATGGATTCAGTCCTAGCAGGAGGAAAGTGTCCTAGACTAGAAACCGATCGAGTCTGGCAGCAATATGCCCAGGCCCGATCCTTTTGTTATTCCAGGTATACTTTCCAGAGGAAGGCTTTACATCCATGAGATCCCAATCCAGAATGATCTCATCAACAGTTTCTCTAATGGGATCTCTGACCAGGGAGCCCCCTCTTTTTTCCTCTTGGCTAAGGGTGACATTGAAGTCCCTTGCGAGGATTACATTTCCTTGGAGGTTGCTCTTTTCCTCTCGTAGAAGCCTCCAGCAGACCTTTTTTTCAGCATAAGAATTGGGTTCATAGATATTGAAAATTCTTACTAGGGTGTTCGTGTCTTTTTTCCTCAGCTGGGTGAGGATCCAACAAGAGCTGTACTTGATGTCAACAGCCTCGAATTTCTTTTCATCCCACAGCGTCCCAATGCCTCCGGATGCGCCTCTAGAGCTAATTGCAGCTTTACCTCTTTTTTTCCAAAATTTTGAAGTTACTTGGAGGAATGCGTCTTCCTCCATCTTGGTCTCCTGGATCAGCAGGATGTCCGGTTGATGAATTGAAACAAGATATGTCATTGCTTCTTCCTTACGTGTGCTACCGAGACCTCTGCAGTTCCAGGAGAGGACCTTCATTACTTACTTTTGGTGTTTGACGGCATCCCTTTCTGGGCATGCCCCTGCTGGGGAGTATTTCTTGTGTTTTTCAACAGCTTTTCCAGGGTTGGCTGGGAGCCTTGGAGATTATCCTTATAGGTAGCTTTCTCCCTTGCTTCTCTCTTAGATTTCCTTCCTCTGGTTTTCGATTGCCTTAGAGTAGTCATTTCTATTTCCCCCTCCTCCTCCTCTTCTTCTTCCGATTCAGAGTCTTCCTCTGATCTTCCCGGATTTCCTCCTACTTGTGTCTCTGTTATGCCGTCCTCTTGTTCCTGCATTTGGCGGGCTAATAGGGCTTCTTCAGGTTCCTTACTAAGTTCATTACTGGATTTCTCTTCCTCTTCTACGGGTTCCTCCCTTACTTCATTGGATTCTTTGGTCTTGGAGGTTTCAGGGGACCTTTCGAGGTGGATGATCTTATCTTCTTTAATCCCTTCATCCAACTTTGGATCAGGGTGTTTTTTGGTTTTGGTTCTGTTTACCTTTTGCCAACCTTCCCCCTTGTCATGATGGATCTCAGGCTTCTTAGGGCAGTTGCGGATGAAGTGCCCATATTCATGGTAGCCCCGACACTTGAAGGGGAGCTGTTCGTAGTCGAGCCTTTGATAATGAGTCCAATTCCCCACAGTTAGTTTAATAGCTTCTGGGAGTCCTGCTTCTAGGTCCACCTCCACGCAGATCCGGGCGCAGGCGTAGTGATCCTTTGGGCTAGCCATGTCAATATAGTTTCCAAGAATAGTCCCGATTGCATGGAGAGATTTGGAGTTCCAGCAATGCATGGGAAGATTAGGAAGTCTAACCCAGACTGGCACGGCCTTGGGGATGTCAACCTCAGGATCGAAATCCGGGGTCCACCCATTGAGGTAGAGACCTTGCGGTCCCATGAAGTAGGGCCCATTCCTGAAGATTAGATCTTTGTCTTCTTTTGTTTCGAAGTCAAAGAGGAAAAATCCCCTTCCGACAGAGTAGGATGCAACGTTTTTGGAGATGAGGGGTCTCCAGTTTCTTTGGACCCAGCTATCAGTTGTCTTTGGTGAAGGCCAGAGCCCCGTGAATTGGCCGACCAGGGCTCGGTCTGCCAGGGAGAGTGCAACTCGCATAGTTTCTTCCGGTGGAAGGGCTACTTCCGGCACATCCTCTATTCTCTTGACAAACTTCGGTGGGTTTCTTGCTCCTGATCTCCTATTCTGAGGTCGGATTAGATTATCAAAGGCCTCGGATCTCGGGTCCGGATGTACACCTCCCATCCCAGCCATCAGACGGGCCCTCAACTCATGAGTTTGGCAGTCACGATCAGCTGTGAAGATGCCCCGTAGACAGCCCTCTGGGCCCTACGAATCTCACACCACCGGTGACAGTCAATCTCTCTGATCCAGCACCTCGATCCCTTCAAGGATAATTACCAGCAGTAATCGATCTCAGCAAGCGATGGGGGAGCCTGTCCTGCGATCAGCCTCACGTTCAGCTTTGGGAAGAACGCCTGCAATTTTTCCTCCACGCTCGGCTCCAGTGCGTTCCCCTAAATCAAATCTTCAACTCTTGATTGACAAACTAGTTATCAAATCATAAGAGAAAATGACCCTATAATTAACAGTAGGTCATACTGTCAATTATATGTTTCTGAATTGGTTGTATCTCTTTAGATAGTAGTCAATTCTCTATTGAGTCTCTTCTAGTACTTAGTTATTTTAGAGTTGCTTCTTTTAGAGAAGAAGCAACTCTAAAACATGCCCCACCAAACTAGATACATCACACTATGGAACAACTCATACATGAATACAACATCCACCACAGTTTGTAAAGTCGGTGTGTTCAATAGATGCTTTCTATAGCCCACATGGTCGAGATGTGATAAAACCAACATAGATCCATCTTAACTCGTGATGTACCAAGTACCATAAGGGATAATAAAAAAATGTAATAATTAAATGTTATTTTAAATCATTTTCATAAAAAAATAATGCAAATTGAGTCAAAATAAGTAATGAACTCCCTGAGAAAAAAATACCTTCCAATAAGTACACTCTTGTAACATGAAGATGCTGAAATATTTCATTGGAGATTGGAATAATGTGAAATATAGACATTCAAAATTCACGTGTAGTGTTTCATACACTCACAAGGAAGATTTGTCCATTTGGGGAGAAGGTAGGAATGATATAATGACGAGATGGCTAATTTTTTTTAAAGCAAGTATCCACAAAGAATTTGAACTTGTGACCATCTTCTCATCTCAATTACTCATTGCCAATTGATCTAACCCTTGTGGGTGATGAGATGACAAATTAATGTTATTTTAGCATGATAGTTTGGGTGAGATCATTATTCATGGGCATCTTTTCCTTCATCAACAAAATCATAGGTTAACATTGACACCTATATGTATAGTGGTTGGCTAAAAAATGGCAGGGGACAGATATGTCAAAATTTTGTTTCAATATGAGGGGAGATTTGTAGATGATGGGGAAGATGACTATCCCATAGGCCCACTAACATTCTTTCATAGCAATTGTGAATATTAACCCTAATCATTCCATTATTTTGATTTCTGCCATCATTAGTCTCAACTAAAACAATAGGATAAAACAATCTTACATTGACTTACCAAACAAATTTTTAAAATTCTTCATTACATGTTCATTAATAATGGACACTATCATTAAATATCCACTAATAATCATGTTAGACAATTGTCTTTCATTCATAGATGTCATCATGGTATGGTAGATTTTGCTCTTCCTTGGGTTGTTGCCTTATCCAATATAAGAATAGTCCACTAGTGCCCTTACATAAGGGACAAATCAAATGATTTTCCCTAACTTTTTCTATCTCATGAGCATTATGCAATATATATCTAAAGAATGCTTCATTCGTTATTTATACTGTTTCCTTGTATTTTATAGGCTTCAATAGGTTTAAATTGGCTTTTATTTATGGGTATTCCATTGCAGCTTATTTATGGAGACTCCATGGTTATTATCTCTTGGCTTAACATAAATTCTGCACTTGATGTTCCATCTCTGATGCACTGGTGTTATGACATAAGACTTATTCTTCAAAAGGACCCGCTGATGATCTTTAAACATACATATCGAGAGCATAATTCGCTGGCAGATGCACTTTCCAAACAAGGCCTAAAATTGGATATGGGAGTTGTTTCTTTTTCAGAAACTTTAGATGGTTTAATTGTGAATCATGGCAATCTCTATCTCTTTTAGAGTAGCTGATTACTTCTTTTATTCATCGTGTTATCAGCAGTTGACAGAGTATCATTTTTTGTTCTTGTTGAGTTCTTCTTGCCAGCATATATTGCTCTGATTGTATGTTTTGAAGTTCATCTTCGATATTTCTCAGTACTTTCTGACCTGATTTATCAGGGATGATGAGAAAATTCTGCTACGATCAGACTTTTTCTTTTTTGTTTCTACTGTTATGTTATTGTCACTTGTACTCATATGTGATGAATCCGGATCGACAACTGTTATGTATTATCACTTTTATGTGATGGTCCTGGATTGACAGTCATGCTGATATGTAAAAGATGTCTTTTGATTCATATGAATAACAAAGGCTGGTATTTTTTTCCTTTGAAAAAAAAATTGGCTTTTATTTCGCAAATGCTTAATAAAAGTAATATGTTATAAATTACACTAAAAATAAAAATTCAATAAATTAGTAATATTTTAGTTTCCCATTTCACACCAAACTATTATCCAACCTAAATACTAATATATAAACAATATAAATACATTATATTTAAAAATATTAACATAAAAACATTGTATTAAAAAAATCTAAACAATTTAAAGTTAAATAGTTATATTTTATTTAAAAAAATTAAAATAATAATAACTATAAATAAATAAATTTATCTATATTAATTGGATTTAACTAAAATATTAAGAATAGGGATATTTTTCACTACTTTATTTTTAAATTAACTAAAAACTTTGATTTTTTAAAAATCTTTTTAAATAACCAAGTTTTTGGTTACACAATATAGTCATTGAATTTCACCATGCTTGGTTTTGTTCATTTAAAAATACAATATAAGTTATAAATGAATGAAATATTGGCGGGAAGAAAAATGTCTTGGAACATAGCGGAAGGGTTTTGAGGTACAGGTTGTTTATTTCGAAGTCAAACCCAACAAAATTGACGGCTATGGAGGAGTGGATTCTGCATCAAAAGTAATCCACGCGATCGAAGTTTGACAATCTTCCAAGCCTTGTTCAGATTGGATTACAGCATGCGGCTCCTGTTTAAATGGGTAAGCCTATTTTTCTTTCTGGGTTGTCTTAATGGGTAAGCCTAATTTCCTTTCTGGGTTGTTTTAAATAGCTAACAAACCATATTACAATTTGACAGAAATCATTTTTAGTGCTTCAGATTTCAAACTGTAGGTTTAGAAGATCATTGGCGGTGCTAAAACCCTTGAAGATGTCTTTGGCGGAGATTTGATGGAAGTTGCAAACGGCTGATGAAGGAAGGTATTGCAAATATTATAGGTTCGTGGGATTCTACTTACAAGAAATATTATAATGTAAAACTTTAATTTCTTCATTCTTGCAAATTGCTCTAGCACCCAAATCCTTCAATTTTCAGATCTAGAAATTAAAACCCATATTTTTGGTACCACCCATAACCTACCTGCATGGTATGTTACATAGTATTTGGGTTTTTGATACAACATAGAGGGTTTTGAAAGCACGGCACAAGATATACATCCCCTTTATTCCAAAGGGTTTCAGATCAACCACACTGAATACATCCACTGAAGGGTTTCTAAAATGTTGCCCTGAGATAGCAGGAATTTCCTATGAAGCATATACAAAAAGTTAAAACATCTCTGGGATAGTGCACCAACTACGAAGTCTGTGTCGCAAAGGATTGTACACACTGGGAAAAGAAAACATTATCGTTGACCTGAGGATGACTCATCTGGTCAATAAAAACTAGAAGGAATCAATATCCACAATGATGGTGGTTTTGCACAATTGAATGTAGTCTTGTAATCATTGGACCCAGCTTCTCCACATGAGATAACTTCAACTTAGGTCCGAAAAGATTTCTGATTAGGTAATACACCACGTTAGAAGCCTGAAATGGGTAAGGGTCTGTCTGCAAGGGTTTGGATGCAAAGGGTCTTTCTGGCCTCAACCTTCATTGTTGGAATATTCATTATTAAACTGGTCGTGTAGCTTCGATTCCTGTAAGGATGCGTCTGGATCTTTAGCTCGCTCTCTAAAATTTGGACCTGGATCTATATATGTTACTGCAATAGAACCAACTGCTGGCTCTACAGCTAGGTCTACTGCTGCTTATTGGACTGGATCACCAGGAGAAACAAGATATACTAGATCTACTTCTGTGTTTGGATCTGTTACTGGTAATAAATTTATAGGTCATTAAGAGGAGCATCTCATAACATAAACATTTTAATCCTAAAACCCTTCGGTGAATGCACAAAGAAAAGAGATCTATGACACATTTCACCACCTTTCTGAACCTATCTCCGTGTTGAGGCGTTGAGCTCCAGTGAATCGGCCTATGGCCTCCAATCTAGAGTTTTTGGCTTAAGTTCAAAAGCTTTCTTTCTAATTTGTTTTCTTTTTGTGATAACTAAGACTTGATTTTTAGTGGATCCGAGGAGCCATTATTCCTGAGATAGAAAGTGGAGATTTTTGTGAAGAAATCATACCTCTTTGTTATCGTTTCCTTGGCTGGCTCTATAATTACCGAATAGTTTTTTACGATGTTAAATAAATGCTTATTACCAATTTCTATATGGTAACGCTGAGTTAGCGTGGTCATAGTGAGACAGATAGCTGTTGACAAGTCCTTACCAAGCCCTGGAATGCCAACTAGATAGGTACAATGCGCCTGAATAAAATCACTGGGAAAAGAAAACATTATTGTTGACATGAGGAGATTCTGATCATTGCAATGCACTTTCTATCGCAGAATATAGAAGAAAAACTAGTTTTGATGTTTGTTAAAAGGATTTTGCATAATAAAAAACAATATCCTGATCGAATCAGAGAAAAGAAGCTCTGAAATGTAACATACACAAAATATTCTATCATTATTTTGTTTCCAATTTGAATTTGTGCCAATTGCTGGATATCATGGAACTTGATACTAGTTCATCACCTTTTTTTGGTATTTCCATCGTATCAGTCTAAGACTTTAAACTTTACAGGGAAAGAACCTAGGTCGGCTGTTTCTATTTTTGAAATGTTTTTAAAGAAAACTTCACTGCTATTTATTGTTCTACCCATATGTTAAGTTTCAGATCGCTTCGATGGCTTCCATGACAGCATTTATGACATGAGGCAATGTTTCAAATATATTAAGCCATACATAATTCATCAAATGGACCAAAGCATCCTCATAGCCAGTCCTGCAACACCTAAAGCCATGTGCTTCACTGCAGAAGCTGTTGTTTGCCTATGCACGAGATCTCGATCCATGAGTGCATCTTCAAGTAACGGTGCCACTGCATATATGTAGTTCTTGCCCATCTCACCTATATATTCCAAAAGAAACGAGAGGGACTTGAGAACACCATTTTGTACATTCAGTTCCGGCACCCGATATTCGTTCATAAGAGCTGGCAGCACGGTGAAGGGAGAACAAGTCTCTGCAACAATAGCAATAGCTACAGTTGTACAGACACGGTTCTGGTGTTCTTGAACCTTCAAGTTGTTCAGTAAAGTAGCAAGCACATCCTGTGGCCCAATTGCCTTTGCAATGTATCCAAATGTGTTCACAGTTGCCCTTCTAATTCCCTTCTTATGAGCTTTCAACATCTCTAAAAGCTCAAAGCAGATTCTCATCCATTCTCTGGCAGGAACAAACTCAGCACCACGATCAGCAATTCTACCCACAAGATCTATACAATTCTCCTGCACTTTTTCATGTCTGTTTTTCAAAATTGGAGTCAGACGAGGTAGCAAATCTTTAATTGGCGGTCATATTAGTCATACCAATGACAGTTACTATAGCTTTTAATGCCCCCAGAATGGATCCCAAAACTTCAGGATACTCTTCTCCTGAGTATTCATAAAGCACAACACCCAAGTAGCTTTTAATGCCCCCAGAATGGATCCCAAAACTTCAGGATACTCTTCTCCCAAGTATTCATAAAGCACAACACCCAAGTGACCCATGAGTTGTTCTTCTTGGCATTGCTTCATCACTACAGCGATTCTGGGAATAAGCTCCACAGCTTGCTGTCTAACCTTTGCACTCTTATTATTTAGTCTCCACTTAATGGTACCGCAAATTTGTGGCAAGTATTGCTTGAATCTCTGACTCAAAGGATTCACCACGGCACCAAATCCATTCAACATTACATTAGCATCATCACTGGTCTGCTCTTGGAATGCATAAAGTATTTCATGAATGAGCAACTCCTCCAGGCGAGAATCAATATCTGAAGCTCCCAAGTTGGCAACTACCTTTTCAATTGTCTCCATTACCATCTGGCGATATGGTTCACTTTCATCTTTAAGGTCTTCGACAGTCCTTCCCACAATGTCCGCAACTCCCACTTTGTTAGCTATCGCAACAGTTGTATCAACCAACTGTCTGTAAATCCTACGATCCAGAGCCATTCTTCGAACCCAAAAGTTGCGGAAGAATTCAGGAAGTATTTATGCTCTAATGTAATCTGCTTCCACGCCCTCTATACTAACACACTGCTTAACAACTTTCAAAACAATCTTTTTCATTTCTTCATCCGGGGATTGAAACTCACGAATCAAGATAACCATCACTTCCTTTGTATAATAACTAGCATACATAGCATCCATAAGAGGTGTAATAAATCCAATAGTCTTCATAAAAGCTGCAAGAACTATACCTCTATGTGAACGGATACCCTTCCATAGGGGTTTAAGAACATAATCAAAGCTTTCTAATCCATAAGGTGCTGCAGCTTCTGCAAGAGCAGCCAGTGATAATGCAGTGATAGTTCTCACATTTTGATTTTCATCATTAAGACCGTGTTCTATAATTTCAACAAGGGACCGTAGATGCGGCAGAACAGCACAACCTATGAGAATAGCTATCTGTTGGACAATCTTATACCGGTATGTCGAGCTTGCCATGATTTCTTACTCTGACACACTGCCTTCAAAAATGGCAAAGAGCTGGAATTCCAAGAGCAGAAGCAACTACACTAAAAGCCCTTGCTATTATGTTTCGCACATATTCATCAATGTTAGCAATATCAGGTCTCATGGCGACAATCATAGTTGCAAGCCCTGCAACTTTGCTCAAGTTGGAGATGATCTCTCTTCCCTCAACACGGGCATAGTAATCTTCATCTATAAGAAGTGGTTCAATGACCACGAGAATCTTGTGAACAAATGGCCTGACAAGTTCATCCAGTTTATAAATAACTCTATCAATTACCTTCACTAAAAGATGCCTCTCCCGATCTCAAGCGTGGGGGACATGAGCGAAGGAAAAATTTGATTAAAGAGAGGCCCGTCACCAAACTCCCTAGCTTTATCAGTAAGCTGTCTCAACACTGTTTTCCGCTGCGGCGGTGTACCGTTCTTCACCTTAAGCAACAGCGTCATTATCTTGCGCTCTTTCTGCTCGTCCGGTGAAAGCTCCTCATCATCTTCCTTATTCAGCTGGACACCAAAGCACTGATAATCTTCAGGCTTCATGAAAGGTAACCCACCGGGGGCTTCCTTCGGAACGTCATACTGCTGAAGTCGATTTTCTTCAGGGATGCTATACAAAGGTGTCCCCATGAGTGGAGTAGGAGTTGCAAGCAGCTTCCTTGCCGGGGTCCTAATGGGAACATATGAAGCGGGAGGGTCCAAGATCTTGTAACCCTCCTGAGGAAACATTGCATCAAATCCTCATCTTGTAACCCTCAGGTCCTAATGCAAATTGATGTTTAAAACCTCAAAATGGCCCCAAAAGTTTTAAGACCAATTTTTACCCCAAATAAAAAAGGTGAGGCTTGCCCCTTAAAAGTGCCATACAAGTGGATTCATCCAAACTTGGAAAGCTCCAAATAAGTGACAAATTAAATAAGTAAATAACAATGTTAAAGTTCTTCAAGTGTTTGAAGATTCGAAGTTGATGGCCGATTAGGCAAATTAAAAACGTAGGCTAAACAACTTTTTGTTTGAGCCTCTTATGAATTAGTTGTTGCATGTCAAATGTACCTTTGAAACCATATTCTTTGCATACAAACTATCTAAGGATGCTTTGATATTAAAGGAAGGGTTACTTAATGAACAATGAATCAAAGAATCCAACATGGAAGATACATGGGCCCATTGATCTTCCTTATATAACCCAGAGAAATGCTTCATTCCCACCTTTGCTATGTTATGAAACCCCAATACAAAGTCCATGCTCTCATCTTCAATTTTTCAAATAGAGTTAGAATTGATTATGTGTTTAATGTAATTATGGAAGTATTTTGAATTGTTGTCACATTTCTGCAACCATATAGTTATACTCTTGAGCCTGATAATAGCCTCCTCTTCTTGCAAAATATTTCTCCTTTTGGATTCAAGTTCCTAAATGCAAATTTTTCGATTAATAGATTCGAAACCTTAAGGGTGTGAGGAGTAATGTGCCTCGAGCCGATCCACTATCTTTAAGATTTTCAAATCTTTTCTTTCTATTTGTCACCCAGAAGATGTTCGTATCCTTTATCCTTTTTAGATTACTGCAGAAATGAATAGTCGTGAAAGAAACACAAATAGCCTTCACCAGATTAATAAAACCTTCATCCTGTAACCAATTATCATTAAACTTAAAAGGAGATGGGGGCTTCCTTAGATCCCCAATAACTTCCAAAAAACTGGAGAATGATCAAAGGCTCCACCTGTACCAATCCACTTCTTAATACAATAAGCCAAAACTAACATGCCTTCATTGATAAGAAAACGGTCCAATCTTTTGGCAATGTCCTGTTCACCAGTATGCCTATTACTCCAGGAAGGTTTAAGGACTGTAGTAGTAAGGAAGGGGTTCTTATGAGCAGAAGCTCCCCATGGCTTGATTCTCGGAGGGAAAAATTCAGATCTCCAACAAGGATAAATCTTGCAGTATTGTGAAATCCATCTTCAAACAAACTCTCCTAGAAATCTTAGTACACAAATAACATCAACCATCTAGTATATATATCTTATATCATTGTCATCAAATGGTCAACCATAACATCAACCTTCATGTCATCAACAAACTGTAACAGATAACATCAACATGAAATGAAACAGGGTATCATGACCAAAGAGTTGTCCATTGCTGAAAATGCATGTCAAGAAAGTTGTGCTGGTAACCTATCTTGGCAATCTTCACATGTGCATGCCCCTATATGATTGTTAATGTTTCGCTGAGAAAGGAAAGAAATTTTGAATTTCATTGATTGTCCTTTTGTAACAATGGGAGGTTTATGGTATGCAAACATTAATTCTGAAATTCCATTCCCTCTTGATTTGAGGACAGATCAGTTCTGTAGATCTATTTTCATGTTGTATAATCTCAATCAGCTTGTATGAGTGGCTATCGATGTAATTCTTGTGACTTCGAATGCAACTTATCTAGTAAATGTTTTAGATGCCTGTCAATTGGGAACTTTGTTCCCTTCCATGAGTCCAGAAGTAATCATCTATAGATCAGATAGTTTATTTTTCCATATTTTGGAGCTGACATTCACTAAAGGTTTCAAGCACTGTATATGCAATAGTGTCTTTTATATCATAGTATTTAGCATGATTAACATTTTCTTCTCTTCTTGGAAAGGCCATATGTTATTCTAATTTAGAAATCAGGCATGCTGCTGAGTATCGTACCCAATCTTCTTGGCTTCTAAATGCTTTTTCAAGCCTTGATTCTCTGGTAAGTCTATACTTTATTTCAAATTCCGAGATGATTATTGGGGCAATAACAAAACTTGGAATTATGAAATGATCTTAGTTAAACATGGTATGTTTGACTTATTTGTTTTTCTTTTGCAAGAAACTGATGGTTTTGAAATGTTTTGAATGGTGCAAAGACCCTCTTCTAAGCATAGTCTTTTGCAAATGCTCTTGAGCATAATTGCCCCCACTGCTTCCACTGCACTGTCTTCCTTAATAGATTTCATAATAAGGGAACATGGCCCTTTAATAGCATGCAAGGCTGCTATGTTTCTATTTGGCACCAATGATGCATGGCATAGAGCAACACTTGTCACGACGAGTAGTTCATGTGGTGGAGATGAGGGTTCTAGATGCTCCACATCACAATATATTAAGGCAATTTTAGGAAACCATTATGAAAGGTTGAACTTGATTCTATATAGCAAAGGCGATAGTTTTATAAATTAAAAGATACATTGGATTGAAGTGTAAATTTAGCTTAATTAGAGTTTTTGTTCAACCATTGGGCCTTGGTTCATAGGTGAGGTCAATGGAATATTTAACAACCAGGGTTCCATGATTGCATATGGAATTCTCCACCTGAATGGAAAGTGTAAAAAATAATTGATGTTGGGTAGAAGTTCCAAACAATTTTGGTAGAATATTTACTTTGGACTTTTTGGCACTATGATATGAGCACACAGTATCAACCCCATGAATTCCCACACACGAGAGATTGGAAAACTTGAACAATACATTTTAGTCAAGTTTTAAAGGGAACAATTAAAAATATGCAGTGTAGAACTACGGGAGTAATGGCTATGCAGGCTAGCTCCTGGTTCAACCTGATAATTTTCCCTCAAAGGATAAATTTGTTAAATCTATGGGTATTTTGAAGTATGTCATATGTAAAAGTAGAGACTGCAAACTGTATCAATATTTACATGCCAATGAAAGCAGTCCCATTAGAATTTACTCTGTTTATAATTTATATCAGAGTACGACTCTGAGACATGATAGGAGAACTATGTTCATTGCTAGTAGCTTAAGGTTTAATTACCACTTATGAGCCACGTGATTACCACAAACTTCCATAGAGCATTTATGTGTGTTGTGGGATGCATATCGTTCATACTGGTTGTAGACATTTCTTTTAGCTTTAGGGATTGTTATAGTGGTCCTATTTCCTTATTCATTATATTAATAACCTTTTTTGGAACATGCTTCTTTTTAGTTATAAAACATTGAAAACAGAGCTTTTTACAAAATGAAAAATTCAACAAATAGAGCACCACCACAAGGAGAAACCTTAGATAAAATAGAAAACCCCTATCTGAAAACTGAAACTCTTATTGCAATATGGTTTAAACAATGACTAATTTTCTTGAATATCATTTTATTCTCATTTAAGGATGTGTCTTCATGTCCTCTTATCATGGGTCTCTTAATGGAGTATGATTAAATATCAAATCTTAAACAAACATAATGGTTGCTAAGGAATAATGATTTTTGCAATCCCATTAAGCCAATTTCTTTAGTTTTGTTCAAAATTCCTAGAAAAGATTTATGGATTTCATAACCTTCTTGATCATATATTGTGAACTTATACAATATATCATCCTTTGCCAAAGTTGTGTATTGATCCTTTTCATCATTATAGAGGACTTTGTAAATTATGTTTCCAAATTCTTAAAGGGTGCTAGCTCAATGGAAGAGCGTCTTCCTTACAAGCAGGAGGTTGGTGGTTCGATTCCTCCATGCCCTAATGATATTATAATATCGGTTAAAAACAATTAAATTAGTAACCAACAAATAAAAGATAAGTGACCAAACAATGAGAGATAAGTGACCAAACAAAATGATCAAAATTTGTATATAAAATTACTAAAAACGACTAAATTAGTGACCAAAAAATGAGAGATGCGAAACTAGGCATTAAAAAGGATGCAACACGTGGCACTAATGATGAAACCAAACATGGAGTTGATATGGTAGAAAAATAAGACGTGAAACTAGACATAAAAAAGGATGCAACACATGGTGCTAACGATGAAGCCAAACATGGCGTTGATATGGTAGCGAAATAAGACGTTACTTTGGATGCAAAACATGGTGCTACATAGGAAGCAAAATATGGTGCAACAATAGAAGAAATATTTGGTGTCATTTTGGTAGCAAAACACGATGCAAAAATTGGTGTAAATTTGGAAGTGAAAATTGGCACATATTTGGAAGTAAAACATGGTGCAAAATGAGATGCTAAAGTGGTAGCAAAAATGGATGCAATATTGGATGCTGATTTGGATGCTAACATGGTGCTATTAAGGATGCAATGCAAATATGGCGCTAACATGGATGTCATTTAAGAATAAAAAGCGGACACTCGCTAGGAAGCAAAATAGGATGTTATTTAGGAAGCAAACCTCGACGTTGTTTAGGAAGCAAAGTTGGACGCTATTCTAGAAGCAAAAAAATAGACGCTATTTTGGACGTCATAAAAGATGCTATCTAGGAAGCAAAAAAAGATTTTTTTGAGATGCTTTAAGTTTTGTCCATGACGCATCCCATTTAGCATCTAGTTTGACCACTCAATGTAAACAAAAATTACACTGAAAAGGGATGCTAAATGGGACTCTAATTCCAGGATTTGTTGCAGTGCATGTTAATCTATGATTATCTAATGGATAACTATAATATTTATGGTTCCACAGACACGGACAGGGTACTACCCTCACTCGTTGCACCAAATGACTTGACCCATTTATGAGCGTGGGAGATACAACTAAATAGCGACTGCATCATTTTATAAATACATGGATTTTCACCTTCAAAGGAATGACCTAAAATGTCGTTGTAGACATTTTTTGTTATCATTTTTTCTAGTCCATGGCTACCACTGTTACTGGTTAAAGGGAACTTCATGTTCATAAATAGATTGACCAAATTGAATATTTTCCGTAACACTAGTATAAGTAAAGAGAAACGCCATCACAAAGAAAACATATATTGCTTATTGTTTGAAATAATAAGCTTCAACTCATTGACATGCTTAGGATATTAGGATATATACATGTTTTTTACATAAATATAGGAAGCGTACAATGCCATAAATGGAAGGAGGTCACACTTTCGAGTTTCAACTTTCAATAGAAATTTATTGACACTTCTCATCAATCCAGTTTCCATCTTAGCCTTTTGATCATTACGATTAATAGTAAGCCTAGTGCCATCTCCTTTTCATTTGAGATTGAAGAAGATGAACGGTTCCTTCATAGAGCATAAAATTCAACACATCATGCACTCAACAATAGTCAATAATTGAAAGTGTGAGAAATAAAACAATATTTTCAACAATAGTGAATGATTGGAAGTGAGAAATAAAACAAGACTTTGCACGATCTTGAAAATTCTGGAGTATCATTAATCATTCTTTTCATTTTTTATAGATTGGACGACCAAGTCATGCGAATTGGATTAGACTCTTGACCTTGAGAGATATATGTGTCTGTTTTTTGACTCAGTAACTGGTTGAAATTGATTGTAAAATCTCTCCATATTTCCTTATCTCATTTAAAAAAATTACATTGACAACGCACAATGGATACCTTCATCATGATCTCCACTATAACATATTATTATTTATTTTTTCATCCAGTTTACTTTTGCTACAAATTAACACATGAAATTGAATAGTAAACTCTTTCTAATGCATCTCTCAATGCATTAAGCATTGGATGAAATTCAATAGTGGCATATTATTATTTATTTTTTCATCCAGTTTACTGTTGCTACAAATTAAGACATGAAATTGAATAGTAAACTCTTTCTAATGCATCTCTCAACGCATATAGCATTCGATTAAATTCAATAGTAGGATATTTGTAGCTTTCTCATGAAGCATTGGATAATATGTAGTAGATGACACCTCGACCAATAATATATAATTTGTAACTTTCTCATGAAGCATTGGATAATATGCAGTAAGTGACGTGTAAAGAACAACATAAATTACCCAATAACACTCACATAAATATAATTTTGTGAAACACAAAGTTTCATGTACAATAAATGTAGGTATCATGAATCCCGTAAATATATAATAATCGAAACCTTTGCCTCCTTTCTAGCTTCTTAGATAAGTTTAGACCCCTTAAAATCACATTGTTGTCGAAAACCTTGAAATAAGGATACACTTTATTTGAAGAGATTTAGTAATAAAAATCACATGGTTGACATGGTAGTTCCAATAATAAATTTTAAAATTTATGTTCTTCAAATGAATTCGCAAAATACAAAGTTATACTGCGCCAACTACAAGAATACAAAATGATATGAGTGCCTTTATACTGTGCACTCTACAAGAATGTTCTAACTTCTAGCTAGAAGGTAATGCCCTTGATACTGTGAACAAGAAGAGAATATAAGTCGATAAATCACATATACGACAAATTTCTTATTTTTAAATTGACTATAAAAAGATGAGGCAACATAAAGAAAGGAGTCATCATATTTCGAAGTTACATTTAGCCGGATGGGAAAACCTTGCATTACCCAAACATATGGGGGGATGGGGCATAAAGCAACTGGAATGGTTTAGTTTGGCTCTTAGAGAAAAGAGCCTTTGGAGGGGCCTCTTTGATTCTAGACTAAGGAGTCGAACGTTGAAGGCTAAATATTTGAAAGGGAGACCAATGTTGTTATGTATTTGAAAGCCTTGTCTTAACTCTTCAATGCCTCCATTTTTTGGATTGGACTATTGAAGCCACTTTATATTCTAAAGCAATGTATAAGTTGGAAAGTTGGTAACGTTATTCAAGTATTTTTGGGCATTGACCCGGTCATTGGACTAGAGGAAAGCTATAAATTGTCTAGGCCTTTCATTTCTCACTTAGAAAAAATCTCTATGTTTTGGCTCAAGTTCGAAGAAAATATAGTGAGGATCAACAAGGATTATATTGGTATCGAGTTTGTGGTTTGTGGGCGAAAATTAATCAACCTGTGACATTGCAATGGTGCCTTTTAGCCTCATTCTTGGTGGTTGGATCTCAAGGTTCTAAGATTCAATGACCAGAAATTAACCTACGGAAGTGTGAGAAATAAAACAAGTCTTTGCACGATCTTGAAAATTATGGAGTATCATTAATCATTCTTTTCATTTTTGATATATTGGATGACCAAGTCAAGTGAATTGGATTAGACTCTTGCCCTTGAGAGACACATGTGTCTGTTTTTCGACTTAGTAACTGGTTGAAATTGATTGTGAAAGCTCTCCATATTTCCTTATCTCATTTAAAAAAATGACATTGACAACAGACAATGGATATCTTCATCATGATCTCCACTATAACATATTATTATTTATTTTTTCATCCAACTTACTTTTGCTACAAATTAAGATGTGAAATTGAATAGTAAACTCTTTTTAATGCATCTCTCAATGCATTAAGCATTGGATGAAATTCAATAGTGGCATATTATTATTTATTTTTTCATCCAGTTTACTGTTACTACAAATTAAGACGTGAAATTGAATAGTAAACTCTTTCTAATGCATCTAGCATTGGATTAAATTCAATAGTAGGTCATTTGTATCTTTCTCATGAAGCATTGGATAATATGTGGTAAATGACATGTCGGCCAATAATATGCAATTTGTAACTTTCTCATGAAGCATTGGATAATATGCAGTAAGTGACGTGTAAAGAACAATATAAATTACCCAATAACACTCACACAAATATATTTTTGTGAAACACAAAGTTTCATGTACAATAAACGTTGGTATCTTGAATCGCGTAAATA
The DNA here is from genome assembly GCA_001517045.1 of Pseudotsuga menziesii. Taxonomy (NCBI): domain Eukaryota; kingdom Viridiplantae; phylum Streptophyta; class Pinopsida; order Pinales; family Pinaceae; genus Pseudotsuga; species Pseudotsuga menziesii. The sequence goes on from LPNX010365469.1 coordinate 82,951, forward strand.
TATAATAACTGACACCTTTGCCTCCTTTTTAGCTTCTTAGATATGTTTAGTCCCCTTAAAATCACATTGTTGTCGAAAACCTTGAAATAAGGTTACATTTTATTTGAAGATATTTAGTAATAAAAATCACATGGTTGACAAGGTAGTTCCAATAATCAATTTTAAAATTTATGTTCTTCAAATGAATTCGCTTAATACAAAGTTATACTGTGCCAACTACAAGAATACAAAGTGATATGAGTGCCTCTATACTGTGCACTCTACAAGAATGTTCTAACTTATAGCTAGAAGGTAATGCCCTTGATACTGTAAACAAGAAGAGAATGTAAGTCTATAAATCACATATATGACACATTTCTTATTTTTAAATTGACTATAAAAAGACGAGGCAACATAAAGAAAGGAGTCATCATATTTCGAAGTTACATTTAGCCGGATGGGAAAACCTTGCATTACCCAAACATATGGGGGGATGGGGCATAAAGCAAATGGAATGGTTTATTTTGGCTCTTAGAGAAAAGAGCCTTTGGAGGGGCCTCTTTGATTCTGGACTTAGGAGTTGAACGTTGAAGGCTAAATATATGAAAGGGAGACCAATGTTTTTATGTATTCGAAGCCTTGTCTTAACTCTTTAATGCCTCCATTTTTTGGATTGGACTATTGAAGTCACTTTACATTCTTAAGCAATGTATAAGTTGGAAAGTTGGTAACGTTATTCAAGTATTTTTGGGCATTGACTCGGTCGTTGGACTTGAGGAAAGCTATAAATTGTCTAGGCCTTTCGTTTCTCACTTAGCCAAAATTTCTATGTTTTGGCTCAAGTTTTAAGAAAATATAATGAGAATCAACAGGGTTTATATTGGTATCGAGTTTGTGGTTTGTGGGCAAAAATTAATCATCCTACGACATTGCAATGATGGTTGTCAGACTCATTCCTGGAGGTTGGATCTCAAGGTTCTAAGATTCAATGACCAGCAATGAACCTACAAAAGTGTGAGAAGTAAAAGAAGTCTTTGCACGATCTTGAAAATTCTGGAGTATCATTAATTATTCTTTTCATTTTTGATAGATTGGACGACCAAGTCAAGTGAATTGGCTTAGACTCTTGTCCTTGAGAGACATATGTGTCCGTTTTTCGACTCAGTAACTGTTTGAATTTGATTGTGAAAGCTCTCCATATTTCCTTATCTCATTTAAAAAAATCACATTGATAACAGACAATGGATATCTTCATCATGATCTCCACTATAACATATTATTATTTATTTTTTCATCTAGTTTACTTTTGCTACAAATTAAGACATGAAATTGAATAAAAAACTCTTTCTACTACATCTCTCAATGCATTAAGCATTGGATGAAATTCAACAGTGGCATATTATTATTTATTTTTTCATCCAGTTTACTGTTGCTACAAATTAAGACATGAAATTGAATAGTAAACTCTTTCTAATGCATCTATCAATACATCTAGCATTGGATTAATTCAATAGTAGGTGATTTGTAGCTTTCTCATGAAGCATTGGATAATTTGTGGTAGATTACATGTCGGCCAATAATATGCAATTTGTAACTTTCTCATGAAGTATTGGATAATATGTAGTAAGTGACGTGTAAAGAACAACATAAATTACCCAATAACACTCACACAAATATATTTTTGTGAAACACAAAGTTTCATGGACAATAAACATAGGTATCTTGAATCCCGTAAATATATAATAACTAAAACCTTTGCCTCCTTTCTAGCTTCTTAGATATGTTTATATCCCTTAAAATCACATTGTTGTCGAAAACCTTGAAATAAGGCTACACTTTATTTGAAGATATTTAGTAACAAAAATCACATGGTTGACATGGTAGTTCCAATAATCAATTTTAAAATTTATGTTCTTCAAATGAATTCGCAAAACATAAAGTTATACTGTGCCAACTACAAGAATACAAAGTGATATGAGTGCCTTTATACTGTGCACTCTACAAGAATGTTCTAACTTCTAGCTAGAAGGTAATGCCCTTGATCTTGTGAATAAGAAGATAATAGAAGTCAATAAATCACATATACGACACATTTCTTATTTTTAAATTGACTATAAAAAAAAGAGGCAACATAAAGAAAGGAGTCATCATATTTCGAAGTTACATTTAGCCGGATGTGAAAAGCTTGCATTACCCAAACATATGGGGGGATGGGGCATAAAGCAACTGGAATGGTTTAGTTTGGCTCTTAGATCAAAGAGACTTTGGATGGGCCTCTTTGATTCTGGACTAAGGATCCAAACGCTGAAGGATAAATATCTGAAAGGGAAACCAATGCTGTTATGTATTCGAAATCCTTGTCTTAACTCTTCAATGCCTCTATTTTTTGGATTGGACTATTGAAGTCACTTTATATTCTCAAGTAATGTATAATTTGGAAAGTTGATAACGTTTTTCAAGTATTTTTGGGCATTGACTCGGTTGTTGGACTAGAGGAAAGCTATAAATTGTCTAGGCCTTTCATTTCTCACTTAGCAAAAATCTCTATTTTTTGGCTCAAGTTATGAGAAAATATAATGAGGATCAAAAGGGATTATATTGGTATCGGGTTTGTGGTTTGTGGGTGAAAATTAATCAGCCTGCGACATTGCAATGATGGCTGTCAGGATCATTCCTGGCAGTTGGATCACAAGGTTCTAAGATTCAATGACCAGCAATGAACCTATGGAAGTGTGAAAAATAAAACAAGTCTTTGCACGATCTTGAAATTTCTGGAGTATCATTAATCATTCTTTTCATTTTTGATATATTGGATGACCAATTCAAGTGAATTGGCTTAGACTTTTGACCTTGAGAGACATATGCGTCCTTTTTTTGACTTAGTAATTGGTTGAAATTGATTGTGAAAGCTCTACATATTTCCTTATCTCATTTCAAAAAATCACATTGACAACGGACAATGGATATCTTCATCATGATCTCCACTATAACATATTATTATTTATTTTTTCATCCAGATTACTTTTGCTACAAATTAAGACATGAAATTGAATAGTAAACTCTTTCTAATGCATCTCTCAATGCATTAAGCATTGGATGAAATTCAATAGTGGCATATTATTATTTATTTTTTCATCCAGTTTACTGTTGCTACAAATTAAGACATGAAATTGAATAGTAAACTCTTTCTAATGCATTTCTCAATGCATCTAGCATTAGATTAAATTCAATAGTAGGTGATTTGTAGCTTCCTCATGAAGCATTGGATAATATGTGGTAGATGACATGTCGGCTAATAATATGCAATTTGTAACTTTCTCATGAAGCATTGGATAATATGCAGTAAGTGACATGTAAAGAACAACATAAATTACCCAATAACACTCACACAAATATATTTTTGTGAAACACAAAGTTTCATGTACAATAAAGGTATGTATCTTGAATGCCATAAATATATAATAACCGAAACCTTTGCCTCCTTTCTAGCTTCTTTGATATGTTTAGACCCCTTAAAATCACATTGTTGTCGAAAACCTTGAAATAAGGATACACTTTATTTGAAGAGATTTAATAATAAAAATCACATGGTTGACATGGTAGTTCCAATAATAAATTTTAAAATTTATGTTCTTCAAATGAATTCGCAAAATACAAAGTTATACTGCGCCAATTACAAGAATACAAAGTGATATGAGTGCCTTTATACCGTGCACTCTACAAGAATGTTCTAACTTCTAGCTAGAAGGTAATTCCCTTGATACTGTGAACAAGAAGGGAATATAAGTTGATAAATCACATATATGACAAATTTCTTATTTTTAAATTGACTATAAAAAGGCAAGACAACATAAAGAAAGGAGTCATCATATTTTAAAGTTACATTTAGCCGGATGGGAAAACCTTGCATTACCCAAACATATGGGGGATGGGGCATAAAGCAACTAGAATGGTTGAGTTTGGCTCCTAGAGCGAAGAGCCTTTGGAGGGGCCTCTTTGATTCTGGACTAAGGAGTCGAATGCTAAATATCTGAAATGGAGACCAATGGTGTTATGTATTCGAAAGCCTTGTCTTAAGTCTTCAATGCCTCCATATTTTGGATTGGAATATTGAAGTCACGTTATATTCTCAAGCAATGTATAAGTTGGAAAGTTGGTAACGTTATTCAAGTATTTTTGGGCATTGACCCGGTTGTTGGACTAGAGGAAAGATATAAATTATCCATGCCTTTCATTTCTCGCTTAGCAAAAATCTCTATGTTTTGGCTTAAGTTCTAAGAAAATATAATGAGGATCAACATAGCTTATATTGGTATCGGGTTTGTGGTTTGTGGGCGAAAATTAATCAACCTACGACATTTCAATGATGGCTATCAGGATCATTCCTGGCAGTTGGATCTCAAGGTTCTAAGATTCAATGACTAGCAATGAACCTACGACAACAATCATTTCTCTGCCGTAGGTTGATTAATGGTCGCTAGGATTGTGATTTGGCTATTGCATACTACTTGGAAAAGGAATGGAGTGGTTTTGTAAGCACACTGGATTTTGCAAGTGTGTACTTATCTTCTGAGCCAAATGTTTTAGTATGGGATTGGGGAGATGCATCTGGTATAATTACCGCCAAGAAAGCATATCGTTCATGGATTTCTCCTTACGATCGGTGGGCTTCAAAGCTTTGGAAATGAAACATTCCACTAAAAATGAATTGTTTTACATGCTTGGTAATAAACAATAAGTTGTTGACGCGGGACAATCTTTGGAAGCACGATTTTATTGGACCAGGTTGTTGTGTCCTTTGCATGGAGGATTTGGAGAGTGTTTCTCACCTGCTCTATAAGTGTAGCTTTTTTAGATGTGTATGAAACAAGGTGAAGAGTAGTTTGGGTCATAAGGAATATTGGGACTATACATATTATACTAACTACATTTTTAACTAGTGGAATAAAAATTTCAGATACACAACTCTTCCTTTGGTAGTTTGTTGGGTGATGTGGTTAGTAGGAACTACCATATTTTTGAAGATGTAAAGAATTTTTTATGTTACCAGGATTGTGCAAAAAATACATTATACAACCTGACGAGAACTATATACTCACAACGAGAACTTTAGACGTAAAAATCCTTTTTTGTGTGTCAACAACACCAAAATCAACCTTGAAATTGAAAATTGATGCTACCAGTAGCACTCTTTTTGTTGGAAGGTTAAAAATACAATCATCACCTTAAAAACCCATATCATTGCTAACAATAGGCTTAAAATCAACCCATCAATAGAAAACTAATGCTACTAGCCACACATTGGTTTTTTCAAAGGCTAAAATTATACCTTGTTTGAAAGAATAACCTTAACAATGAGTGTTATTGGTAGAAAAATCTTAAAATCAACCTCTAAGTCGAAAAGTAGTGCTAGCATCACAACATTTTTGAAACCATGACGTTGAAAAATAGGGTTTTCTCTCTTCGTGTCCATCACTCACCCCTCCCATTTTTTTTTATATTTATTGTTTTGAAACATTTATCTAAAAAATAAAAAAATAAATTTTATTAAAAAAATAAAAAAAATATTAAAAAATTAAAACTTTTGTAATAAAAAAATAGTTAAAATAAACCATATTAGGTAAAAAAAATTCAAAAGAAAAAAAAATCCATATAAACATTTAAAATACATTAAAATTTAAAAAAATGGGAAAATTAAAAAGAAATAATAAAAAAATAAAAAAACAAAATAAAATAAAAACAAAAAAACCATATTAGAAATTAGAATAAAAAAAACAATTTCAAAAGAAAAGTAAAAAAAAAAACATATAAACATTTTAAAATACATTAAAAAAAGCTTCCAAGGAAGGGCTCCGGTTGGCTGAAGGTTATTGGACGGTGAAAGAAACCTTAAATGGCAGCATGCAGGGTTTTTATCATAGACCGTTTATAGATCTCCTTTGATATTCGACTGGTTTTTTGGTTCATATCGTGAAAGCTGTAATATATGCAGCCCTTTATTTTATGTCTTTTCTCTACTCTGGTAAGGAATTATGGAATCGACCTTATTTTTTTTGATCTGTAACATCGTTTGCATGCTCTGCGATATACTTCTGAAGGATAGACAGTAACAGGCTCAGCCCTCGTATATCAGTCTTCTTTTATTTTTTGATTTTTGATGGTATCTATCTATGATATCGAACTTAAACTTTTGAAAATGCATTTGCGTATGCACTTCTAGAATCTTTCTAACAGGAGACCCCATAGTCTCTAATTTGGAACCTTTTTTGGTCAACCGGAATTCATGTTTTAGTGAACGTTCAGAATGTAATTTTGATCTCGAAAGATGAATGAAATTACGCTTTTTTTCCTGGGAAAAAAAAATACATTAAAATTAAAAAAGGAAAATTAAAAGAAATAATTAAAAAATAAAAAAACAAAATAAAATAAAAACAAAAAAACTAAATTAGAAAAACAAAACAAACAAATTTACAAAGAAAATGAAAAAAAAACCATATAAACATTTTAAAATACATTAAAATTAAAAAAAAAATTAAAAAATGGAAAAATTAAAAGAAATAATAAAAAAATTAAAGAAATAAAAACAAAAAAAACCTAACGAACTTTCTTGCCCACCCTATCCTCTCCCACGCCACCCTCCTCCCCTCCTTCGCTACTACCTTCCTCCTCCTCCCTGCCTTCTCCTTCTCCGTCACCCCCTTCGTCCACCCTCCCCTTCCCCTATCACCCTCCTCCCCCATCCCCTTCCCTATACCTACCTCGCCAACTCCTTCCTCCCCTATCCCCTACCCACTACCCCCTTCGGCCCCGCTCAACTCCCTCACGCCCAGGGTAGGATTTTCAAATGGCGGGCACTCATCAAAATTGCTGGTAACTACCAAAATTTGAAAGGTTTTTTTATATTCTAAGCCATATTTTGACGGTTTCTCTAAAATCTTAACTGTATTCGACGGGTAAATTGGACCATGACGGGCATTTACCCATCAAATTCCATCCCTGTTCATGCCCCCTTCTCCCCTGCCTCACCCCCCATAGGCGCCCTTCGAGACAAGTCCTATGCATCCCTATTTAGCTCCTTGTACACATGGGTAAAAGAGACCCATTCAAAGATTGCCATCTCTTCCCCAATCAACCGCAAACCAATAACCTCTTTTTTCTTTCTTTTGGTTGGCCCAATTGATGACAATTGGAGAGTCCCACATTACTTGTAATTTTGTATACCCTGATTGTTGGGCACTTGGAAGAAGCACCCACAATGCACAAAGTTTCTCCTAGGTATTAGAACCTCATATTGCTACAAATATAATATGTTAAAAATACTAAAATTATTATGTAAAATGGAACATTCCCCATAGATTGTAGGATGACCTTGGCTAGTATCGTCAAAATACTCCTAGGGCATCTCATAATCCATGATTAGCATAACCAAAAGTATTCTCTTGCGATTCTTGAAGTCGGTCTTGTATTCCTTCACCATTTTAATAATCATGTGAGCGAGCACATTGGCATGAATAATCTCACCTTCAAAAATCAACAAATTGCTTGCCCACTAGATCCAATACACCAATAAGCTTGGTAGGGAGTTGTAATTAGTGATAGCACCATTTGATAGCCATTCTGAACACATCCTTCCAAAGAATCCAAGTTCCAGTTAGATTTGGATTTCAGTATAGGATTTATCTCGCTCCAAACTTCTTTGGAATAACCATATCCTACAAATAAGTGAAAAACTAATTTAGAATGTTACATGCACATAAAACATATGTTTGGCATTGTCCAAGCTTGCTTCATTCTATTCTCCTAGGTCAAGAGTTTATTAGATAGAGTCAACCACAAGAGAATATTTTTTTCAATGGGTCTTGTAATTTCCATACCACGGCCCACCACCACCTCTTTTCCTCGACAAAATCTTCCTCCACTTTGGAAATATTACCTAATTTTACCATGAAATCACTTGAATACAGATTTTTAGTTTAGCGAAAATTGTCCTCTTCTGATGTTAACTTGATGCCCCATGAGGCAACTTTCTAATATACTGGCTCCTGCTCCTCGACCTGTAAACTATCCTAACCTAGAACTTTCGAAAACTTCCAATTTTGAGCCCATTCTCTTATCAATAATTGGGAACTCCAACATCCTTTAAATAATAAATCTCAATTTCATGAAGCTTTTATATGAATCCATCAAATAGTTTAAAATATATCTCCACTCCTAGCTATGGATCCTCTCCTACTCGTAAGTTACGACCATCTCCAATTCTCCACGTTGTTTAGGAACTAACTAGAGGAAAGGATTTGACCAATTCCTTCCATACGATAGAGCCTGATTTTGAGGTTTTTCATGCCTCCCTAAATCATTTCTCCATTGAGATTCCTTTCAAATACTTGTTTTCATGACCCTGCCTCATAATGCCTCATTATATACTAGACTCCACAAATTCTTAGTTGCTAAGGCCTTTTTGAATAAGTAGATGCTCTTGAGACCCCAATTACCTTGGCTTTTGGGAGCTTCTAGCCTCGACCATTTAACCAACAAAATTCCTTTTGTTGTCCTCTTCCCAATCCTTAGGAAACTAAAAAACTTTTTTCTAATCTTAGCCATGTCACAAACCTATAAAATCCAAAATATATATATTCTTAAATTTTTTATTTCTTTTATTCGATTATTCAACTATGTTGTCGTAACATGTGCATATTCGTCGCAACATGAAATAATTTGTTGTCATGAGTTAATATGTGTGTAAAATAACTTATAATGATTTTTATGTTGGATGGACAGGTTATGCTTTGTGTGGCGTTGCAAACGAGGGGCGATGACCCTATAACAACTCATTAAGGTGATGTTTTCACTACTTATATGATCATTTTAAAAATTGGTTTTGCTAGGGACCTAAGCCTAAAAACTTTGGCTTAGTCCTAGCACTACTCTCCACTATGAGTTGGCAAGGATAACTAAAGTTATATTAAAGGTTTAAAGTATGACAGGCCTAGCGCAAGCTTAGGTCAATGGTTTATAATGAAGTGTTTTATGGGACTATAGTGATAAACACCATAGTCGTGACCCTACCCACGACCTTGGAACAATATATGTTGTATGTTATAAGGTGGTCATGTCAAATTATTTGAAGGGAGGTATAAGGGTTCCAAAACATAAGTGTTTGGATATGGAGAAATAACTCTACCCTGGCTACGAGTTGATAGCGCAACCAGGTGCATTTAATGGCAAATTTAATTGCCTGCAGAGGTGGTCCAAGAGGGATCTCAACCCTCCACCTATCACGATCTTCTCCAAGGTTTTTACCAAGGGTTTTAATGTGGTTTGAATTTGTCTGATGGTTTTATTGTTGGAATTAGTGTTGGCTGCTTTGGGCAGACCCGGGTTTACTATAATAAATCAACAACACCCCTAGATCACTGGCCCTTTCGGCGACAGACCGCAAAGCGGCCTGAAGTCTCACCCGAAGTGACTCTAATGGGTTGGCCAAGGACTCAAGTGTCTTGGACCAGGTTCTGTGGCGATCCTACTAGTGGCTCGCAGTTCCCCTGGCTGCGAGGTCTCTCTCTCTGTACGTCGCACGATCTCCTGCTCGCGTCACGTGATTTCCTCATCTCGCAGCTCTTCTAGCCGCGAGATATTCCTTTAAACCGTCGCGCAGTCCCTTTCTGTGGCGCGCACTTTCCCAGACTCGCGATATCTCCGGCCTTATCGCATCGCCGCGCACTGTGCGACACGCAGCTCCTGCCCAACGCTAAGTCCCCAACCTGTGGTATCGTGCACCGCAGCTCCTCTGCCGGTGCGGTATCACCTCTCTGTGATATCCTACCTCCGCGGTTTAGCGCACTTAGCGTTGCTCGTGTCGACGTGCAAGAATTAACATAGAAGGCTATTCGATACTGCAATAGTGACTGTTTCACGCAAAGCATAAATGAACCATATACAGCATGCCAAAGACTTTAACTTATGTTTACCCTTCTATATTGCTGTGAACTGATTAACACATTCATTCGTTAAACTGTAAACAAAGTCCATGAACTGACTGAGAAATGGATAAGTAAACATAACACATAAACCAATCGCATAACACTTGATTTTAACGTGGTTCACCTCCAGGATGGAAGTTACGTCCACAGAACTGTGTTTTTATTATAGCTCAGGGGAAGGTAAAACATAGTTCTGCTGCACCGCATATGCAGCTTAAGATCTTCTCTCTTAGATCTCTTTTCTCTTCTATATTGCTCTCCTACAATATACTCTTCCCTCTCTGTCGATCCCTGCGGATCGTTACATGCATATTCTATAAGCCAGCTACTGGTTACCGTAAGATTGCTACCGCTAATAACAGAACCAGAGCTAGGCTTTTACAACAGTCTAATAGTCTGCAAAACACTACTAACAACTGAATGAACCAACTAACTAACCAACCCTTTTACAATACAAAATATATCCCTTTATAGGCAGCCCGAAGGTCTTGCCATTACAAGACTGTGGGCCTATCCCAATAGTAACCCAAAACCCTAAATAGTGACAGTCGGCCATATCTGTACTTGAGGTAGCCGCTTTCCGTCACACCACAGCTCTCTGCAGTCTTCCATGCTTCCCGGCACTGATCATGGGTACTATGCACCGCTTCGCTTTTCTGTCCTTCGCCTTCAATGCTTCAGCCTCGTTGCTCCTTCTCCTTTATGAGGGTCGCTGAGCCCTCCCGTCTTCCGCCGTTGCCTTCAATGCAGTGGTTGAGCTCTCTCTTCTCGGCCGCTCAGGTACCGTTGCCTTTCTTGACTTTTCTATCTTAAAAGTCATGGTTTTCGGCTCTGCTCTCCAGCTGGAAATGTGCTACTGCGTCGTAGCTCTGTCTTATCTTCTTTCCGCCAAAACTTATTTCTCCGCTAAACTAGCAGCTTCTTCTGTAGCTGCGGGACCCTGCTCCAACAATTAGTTTGGTCTGTAACTGTTCTTGGAATAGAACTCGACCATTCATGGTTGCGCTACACTTCCTTGCTCAATCCTTTACACAGTCAGTTAATGAAAAAAATTTCTACTTGCTTCTGAGGTTTTCTGAAGGTTTGTATCAGTGGTATGGCCGCCATTACAGCCTTGGCCTATCTGGTTCAACACTGTGAGGAAGGATACAAGTCCTTCTTTGAGCTCTTGTGAAGCCTTTCAGTCTGCCACGCCTTTTTTCAGGTAAGAGATAAGTCCATCTGCAAAATCTTCTTCTAGTTTCTTTTGTTATATGTTTTTAAACAAATGGGAATGATAATATCTTTTAAATCATGACTCACTCTATCATTTTGCAGGTAGGGGAGAGAAAAGGGCAACCAAGAGGAGCAGAACCCTGACCCTCTCTGCATTCGCTTAAGGTAATTTTCAACTGAAGTTTCTTTGCTTTTCTCAAATTGTTTTTTCTAAGAATAACTATGACTTATTCCTTATAATGTGCATGTGGATTTTGGGTGGCTTATGGGATCTTCAAACGAAATCTTTAACTTCCAGCTTCCCTCCCATGAATCGTTTCGTTGGGTAAGGGTTTTTCCTTGTCATCCTTATGCATGTTATTGTTACAATTTACCATTACATATGGTAATCATGTGAGGATATGGAATGTAGGTTGGAAACATGACTGACGAGAGTGGCGACAGGGTCGCCTCTTCTGAGTCCCCCTTCTTCCTTGCCAAAGGTGAGGAAATTTCCTTCAACTTTATTTATCTTGAATGATTACAGTCTAAACTTGTTACTAGCAGTCATATTGAAATTTATTGGTTTTATTTTAATGCATGTATTTCTCCGGCGTGGTTGGGCATGGTATACATCCATGAATCCGTTGACAACCAAATGGTAAGGTTTTATTAACAAGTTGGTTACGGTGGTTCTCCACTGGGTTCGTAGATTGCATAAGAATAGGGATTTCTCCACTATTGCAAAGATACGTTTGAAATGTTGTTATTAAACCCTTAAGGGTCTATACTGGCTTGTGAAAATGGCTCACAACCTCTCTTGCATTGTCATACCATCCATTTGGATGTACATGTTGTTGATTTATTAAACGATGGATGCCATTTTAATGGCTTACATCCACATATTGTTTATCAGTTGGAACTTGTTGATTGAGAATCAGATGCTAATATCTTTTTGTGATTCGATTGTTTGAAGAGCCTGCTAGACAGAGCCCTATATCATGGGATGTGATACTCTTGATTAGGGACTGTGTGTTTAATTTTAAATATTGTTATTGTTTTACTTTGTAATTTATTAGATCTATTTGTTATTTAACTTAGTATACGAATTTGATTGTTTGTATTTAGGTTATAGATCTGTGAGCCTATATGTATTGATTTACAAATGAATCTAAACTCAATTTAGTTCACAATGGGCATGATTACCCAACCGACATCAGTCATGTAATTATTTAACATTAAGTTAACTTCTTAACCTAGGTATTCACAAATTTAATGCTTATTTGAAAGTAATCCTTTCGGCTCTACTATGCATACTTAGGATAGTTTATGCGATTTAGATGTTGATTTGGATGAAAAGCCCTTCGGATATACTCTATATACTTAGGATAGTTTATGTGACAGTTTGTAACCCTTTGTTTACTGTTTATACTTTTTGATTTCTTCTTGGGGTTATTCGATTTGGGGTTTTTAAAATAATAGTTCCTTCTATAAAATCGTTGTTTAACTTATAGTAATGGAATCTAGTCGTAACTGTAGGTGTTTTAGAAGCAGAGTTTTTAATTGGGAATAAGTTATAAAGTTAATATAGTTTAAAAACGGAGATGAGATCTATATGAAAAACATCGGCTTCTATGGAATTGATTAGTTGAAAAAAATACATTTAAAATGTTTTAAGAGAACATATGCAAACATAATTTAAAATTTTTAACCAGATCTATAATATTTTCATTCAAATTTCCTAGTTAGGCTAACATTACAACCACTCTAATTTGGAGCTCTAATTCAGGTATGGAAGCCCAAACAAAGATTCATTGAAATATATTAAGATAATAAATCTACAATTCCTCTTCTAATAAAGAACATTTTATATTAAATCATAACATGGAATAGGAAAATGATAGGAATAGATACAATATAATTTACTATAAAAATGTAATTACGATTCATGTCTATGCTCAGTCTATAATTTATCAATACTTAAATAGATAAGAAATAGAATAGGGAATTTGGCACCACTATCGAGAAAACATAACTGAAGCTGTCGTTCTTCCCAACCAACTCCTAGAGTAGCCAAGTCTTACTTTCTCCAGAACCCCCGAGCCTGTTTGCTGAACCATAAGTACAAAATATGATCAATGCGCCATCTCTTGCATTAACATATCAATTCCTCGTTCATCTCCAGCCTTCTGCTTGCTTGATGGACATAATATTATATAGTATTTTGCCTAGGACTTTTTCATTTATGAGCCTCCTGCTCTTTAGCACTCCATAAAGAGTCTTGACCTGATTTTGGGGAAGATGCCTCCTGCATTTCTTGAGTTCTCACTCAGTAGCTTTCACCACTTGTCTTTTCCCCTTGTGGGTCAACAAACACTCTTTCAACAACTACTTTAGGGGTGCATCCATGGAGGTGGGTAACAATTTTTGGCAAGACAATTCCAGAAAAAAAAGAAAAAAATGACTCTCAATTGAGGTCTTGATACCTCGATCGAGGGTTTAACAAACGCTCGATTGAGGTTTTATTAAACCCTTGATTGAGCTTTTGATAAACTCTCGATCAAGGTGTCCAGACTTCGATCGAGGGTTTACCAATAGCTCGATCGAGGGTTTAATAAAACCTCAATCGAGCTACTGATGTTGATCGAGCTACCGACCTCGATTGAGCTACCGACCTCGATCGAGGTTCCTGTTAAAAAAAATTATAAAAAATGCCACAGGAAGCCGCGACCTATTTCTCATTTTCTCCACAGAAACACCTCGATTGAGCTGCAACGCAACCACAGACCTCGACCGAGCTACAACGCAAGCCACAACCACCCCTACCTTTCACCACGATGTTGGAGTAGAGAGGTAACACCCAAACCTTGTTTTTTGAAATTTAAATGAAAATTTACTTTTTTTTTTAAGTTTTAAAATGTTAGGTTAAAATTGAAAAAAATAATTTATAGATGTTTTTAGGTTAGTTTTTTTTGTCTAATATGTTTGGAATGTGTGCTGACAAGAAGAAATGCTACCGTATTTTTATAAAATTGTAATTGAAATTTGTTATTATTATTTTATATATATATATATATATTTTGTCAACCGGTAGCGTTTATGCTACTGGTTTAATTTTTAAATGTGTGCCGGACAAACAAAAATGCTACCCAAATTTTTTCAATCCTTCGAGAATACACGGAGAATTGAAAAAATTAAAATTTATTGTTTGTATAAATATTTCTATCAACGGGCAGCGTTCATGCTGCCGGTTTAATTTTGAAATGTGTGTTAGGTAAGTAGAAATGTTGCCCAATTTTTTTCAATCCTTCGAGAATACACGAAGGATTGGAAAAAACCAAACCCTAGACACGAGACAATCATGAACCTTAAACCGGTGAAGGTATTTATCTAAACAACCCATATCTTTTAATTTAAATATTTTGATATATATTCATATATATATATATATATATATATATA
>LPNX010365469.1:98151-123371 GCA_001517045.1 Pseudotsuga menziesii
TTTTAGTTTATTGAAAAGTGTATTTATATATTTTTGTTTTTTTGAATCTCAAACAAAACTATTATGAAAATGTGGATTATTCTCTTTTCTTTTGAAAAAAAATATTAAATATGTAAATTTGAATTTGAATTTATAAAAAATATAGTTATATATTTTTAGATTTATCAATGAAAATCAAATGAAAATATTAATGAAGTATATAAGATTTGATTTTAAATTATAAAAAAATAGAAGTATTTTTTAAATTAAAAAATTAATAGAAATTTATGATTTTTTTTAGAAAATATGAAATTAAAAAAATTAATAGAAATCCATAATTTAAGATAAAATTATATTTTTGATATTTTTTAGAAAAAATATATAGATTTATATTCAACATTTTGAAAATTATAAATTATAAATTTAGAATATTTTAAAATAATAGTAATAATAATAATAATAATAATAATCTATTTTTAAGGTCACCGCAAAAATAAAATATATAAATTTATAAATTAAATTATGGAAAACTCGAATTGTGATTTAATTTTTTTAAAAATAGATGAAAGGATTAATTAAATACATAAGTTGTCACTTTAAATCATAAAAAAATTGAAATTATATTTATTTAATTTAAAAAAAAAATTGAAATGAAATAATTAACCTACTGTATTAATTGGAGTATAAATTTTCATTTATAAAGATAAAGTTAATGATATAATTATAATTTAAAAAATTAATTTAAAAATATAATTATATTTTAAAAATGTATATACATTAATTTACATAATTATAATTTTAAAAATTAGTTTAAAATTATATATATATTTTTAAATGTTTATGAAAGAGTTAATGAAGTATATAATTTTAAATTTTAAATTTTAGAAAATTAAATTAATATTTTAAAGATTAAAAAAAATAAAACTATTAATAAAATATATAAGTTTTGATTTGAAGTTATAGAGAAGTGGAACTATATCTTTTTGTTTTAAGGAAACTCAAATCTAAGTATTGTGTCTTTTCTTGTTTTTCAACAGGAAAAATAAAATAAAACATGAAACTTGTTATTCAAGTGTGAATCAAAGTTATCTAGGACAATATCATAGAATCTCTAGCCTCTTGTAACAAACATAAATTCCACCAACAACAATCTAAAAGCAACCAACATTCCCTATGTAGGCCAAAACAAGACTAAAGCACATGACATGACTGACTTGTACCTAGTGGAAAAAAATTGAGATAGGTAGACATGTTGAACATATTGTTGTATCTTTTCAGAATATCCTTGATGAAATGGTTGACTTGTACCTAGTGGAAAAAAATGATATCGACATAAATTATGTGTATAGGTAAAGTTAAAAAAAAATGAAATGAAAAGTTAGAGACTGTTACTGGATTGGGATGAAAAGTTAGAGCTTCCAACTAAGCGAAAACCATGAGTCCCAAGAACACTTGCGGCATTCACACACATGACATGAATGATCAAGCTCAACTATCTGTGAAAAAACCTTTACATGTATCATTTCCTTATTGATTGTGCTCACACTCATGATCCTTCTTCCATTATTAATGTGCACCATGCGATTTAATCATCTCAAATCTACATCTTTACTATTGACATATTTATCATTTATCTTATATTGTATGTTGACTGCATTTATTATGCCTTATTTCATGCAGATGCATCTCCATAACGGGGTTCTTCGGTTCAGCGAAGGCAGAGCACTAGTGGATTTGCAGCCATTCCTCACCCTGAAGGTCGGCAGAGGACTCGTAAGTATACAATTGTGCATGATGTACTCTTTGTTGTTAGTTACATAAAATTAAATTATTTCACATGTGTATATTTAATCATCAACTTGTATCTCTCTATTTTCACAGGTTCTCCTAGGCGTCCTACGTCGACACACGCTCCTGCTAGGGAGTCGAGCGACAACCACTCTGGCAGTCACTCTATGCATGTGTGCGGTGAGGAGGATACTGTTGTTGTCGATGGGGAGGTTCCCCACGAGACAGGTACATTAAATGCATATATATTATTCTTTCAATTATCAGTACCTTTAATTTATATTGATTTCAAATTCACCTACAGTTGATGTATGTATTTTGATTGACATTTATGTTTTCATCTAATTTTCAGGTGTCACGGTTGCACAACAAGGCCCCGACCCTCTCGAGGAAGCACCATGGGAGGATGAGATCACACATATCACACTGCAAGACATTACCATTCAACATGATTGTTTGCGGATTAACGTCCGCTCCATTTCAGACCACTCTCCCACATCACGTTCAATGTAAATGATGTTAGAGGTAGTAGACAATCCACTGAAGGTCTACAGGTCCATCAGACCATTGAGTTCTCTTTGGGCCATTGCATGTCACAGAAGAAGGGTCCCAATGATGGGTCCTGATAACTGGAACACATTGAGGGATGCAACAACTAGCCATGATGTGAAGGGAGCATTATTTTGATATCCCTCTTGACCGCGCCTTTGGTCAACCGCTTAGAATCAAGGATTTTAAGCTAGAGGCTGCAACGTCTTATGCATATGACAGGTTTATACGAGCGTGGGGCATGTTTCACCACCATGACCAAGTTCCACTATACTTTGCAAAACATATATATGCAGAGTTTATCCTAGGGATGCATCCAGATTACACCAGCACACCCTCGAGCTTCTATGGTGTTGGTGGGGGACACATTCATGCGCATCCAGGGGCTAGGAGAGATCTTGGAGCTCAGCCAAAGCCAAATCCTTTGATAGGTCACCCTAGCAGGACCGTGGTTAGGACAGATGATGTAGTTGAGTCATCTTAGCTGGCGATTGAGGAGCGGAGTGCATTAGCAGAGGCGACACGCATGGCAATGCATGGTACCATGATGAATGTGCAGGAAGAGAGATGCAGAGCACCCACTGCACCTGTAGAGCCTGAGTTACAGTGGGTGGTTGATGATATTCTCAACATTCATGATCATGACACAGTTCTACAGTATGCTATCATGGCCCATGATGCATACTTTCGACTGCATGATAGATGCAGGCCTCGACCGATGAGACATGCATATATTTATTGTCATGATTGTAATGTATCCTCAAATGAATCATTTTTTTAACTAATACTTTGCTTTGTGTTAGACCTCCATGTAGGAGCCCAGTTTCATGGAGGTCCTTTTTGGCAGTGATGTATCTGTTCGAGGTCCCGCTGCAGTTACGTCCGCCCACGTCGATGAGGTATGTGTTAACTGTCATCCTAAATTTGAATTTTGAAATGAGTCAATTGTTGAACACATAATACTTTGGTTTCTTCTAACTTTCGTCATTTATCTTGGTCATATTGTACAAGATAGAGGCAATGGAGTTGCATAGGATTCTACACAACCCCGCCTGAGTCCTACTCCTAACATGCCAATTGACGAGGTACTAGTTATTTATATTTGAATTGTTTGCATATTTATGTTCATATTATAATTTACATGTTCAAATTGTATTTATCAAGTTCAAATTGTAATTCATTAATATAACTATTTTCATGTCACATAAACAGACGCAGACAAAGTCAGTTGCAGATAAGGGCGTTGAAGCCGTCATGATGTTTACGGATGAGTGGGTTGCCGCTCATCAGTTGGGTCCTGATGAAGGCTCGTCGGCTGACACCCAACCTCCCAAACCTGACACTCGACTCGAGCGCGGTGAGTTCATAGATCTGTGTTTCATATATATTTAATTTTTTGTCACATTCTACATGTAATTAAAATATGTGGTATGTAATTGACTTGCAGAGTTCACGGTTTTAACTTCTGCAGTTCTCAGACCTGGGAAATTTTCTTTGTGATGTGCATGAGGAAGGCCAGGGGCATAATGCAACTAACGGTAGTGGCCATGATGGTCCATCTCTCGATCAATGGCGTAGGGGTGATTTGTAGATTGTGTTATTTGTGGACTTTATTATTTTGTACTTTATGGTTATCGATATATATATATATATATGGAATTTTTTTTGAACATGATTGTCTGTTAAATGTTTTAATTATTTGCAGTTATAGTTTAAAGTTCATTTTCAGTTACAATTTTAACATATTTAAGAATCATTAATGTTTCACAATCTTACGAAATTGTACAATTTTCCAATTTAATAAATTATAAGTTTACAAGTTTGCAAAATTTACAATGTTTACAAAATTGTCAGTCAAATGAAACTTACAATTTAACATAACTTACAATTAATATCATGCAATTGGTAGATTTAATGAGGACGCAATAAATGTATGTGTTGTTCTTCGTATTGCATATCACTAACAATTTACAAGTTTACAATTTATAATTTGTCTACAATGTAACATGTAATTTAGAACTTTGCACAAATAGAGTGTGATATACATGTGTTTGCACAAATACACCAAAAAAAAGTTACATAGACAAAATTGAGCTTCCATAATAGGGTCTTAGGACATTGTTGGTATTCCTAGGTATAAGTGTTCATTCACATAGAGTATATGTGAATGCACAAACTCGCATATATAAGTTTACAAAAATTACATTTAAATACAAATGATATATTTCAAAAGAAAGTTTGATTTTCTACATTTCGAAAGCATGTCAACTATGTCAACATCAAAAGTGGCATATAAATTTCATTCATCCGGCTAATGGGTTATAGGAATGCACGTCTCAATAATACGATCATGGTCAGCTATTGACATCTTCCATCTCTTTGGTTCACCCTTGTTCACCTTGATTTCAATGAGATGTATCTGAGCTTCCACCACCAAATGAATGCACTGACAAGATATTTATTCAGGCATGGAATCTCTGTATATAATATAATCACCTTGTCTTCTCACTTTTTCAAAAAAGCGACCCATCACAACTAGGTCACCAACCTGGTACATGAACTCTCCATCAACATAGGGCTGCACCAACCTGATTTTGATTTTTGAACACCGTATCAAAAAGTATGCCACATGATCGTCATTTCCCGATGGTGCAATTACAACAAATACATCACCTGCATCAAGATTTTAAAATATTAAACAAATCTTAAATATATATATGCATGTGTACAAGTCTATAAGTTTAAACATTCAATCAACTATCATGTACCTTGCTTAACCAAATCAGAAACCCGATCATGATCTAGTGAAACCACTGCTTCGTCAGTGTGCATCTCTTGTCACGTCCGAGTTGGATGTGGCCCATTAGGATTAAGAGGGACATATTTCCATTTTTTGACATATGCATCATTCACGCAATGATCAACACCCAGTCCATTGGCGTCAATGCAGAACTCACAAAAACACACATACTTCCTCGTTTCAATGGGAAATATGGCGCCCATGTATTTACTACGAACTGAATGTAGTTCTCTTGTACCAGGTATGGTCTCGCAATACCATGGCATGGATCTATTCACATCGCCAAGGGAAACATCCCAAAAAAACCTGCATCGAATAAAAAACATCATATATATATATATATATATATTGTTCTTACAAGCGCACTGAACTTGATTGCTCATGACCTTAATGACCCAAATTTTGTGTGTGCCAATCAACTACTTCTGCTGAGCACTTGAGTCGAGATGCACTATGACTCATTTGGTACCTCTGAAGTGCTCATTTCATGCACGCACCTTCACCATAATGTTCACCCTTTCCGTTCCCTGTTTCAAAAAAGCTCCAGGTGTGTTGAATTCCTGTCTCTTTGTGAATGCGACTCAACCGATAAAATGAGCGTGCCGATTTGAACTGCCTCGAACACCCATCTGACCAAATCAAGTGTTTTGTAAATGACACCCCATTCTTTTTGAATGAATCATAAATCAACCCAAAGCAGTGTCAAACAGACAACCTGTCATGCTCACGATCATCACTAACATAAAAATGGTATTCCTTGATCACATCGCATGATTGAGGAGTGCTATCCCTACCATCAGCACTCGCCTGAGCATGTCTATACAATACATGTACAAAGATGGATTCCTGTCAGAGTGATAATACTCACTTTGTATCTCTCTCTGAGGAGAAAATGTGTAATTTTCAGCAAAGTCTACCAACGATGGGATTGTTCCTGGCTCAAAAACCTCACGAAAATGCTTAAATTCTAAAGCTTTCCATCTAGACCTGTGGGACTCTTTAATGTATTTGTAAATTTGACTTTGAAACTTGTACATGAAGTCTGAAATAGGCCCATATCATCCTCGAGCAAGTCGATCCTCTTATATGGAACATGTGAAGAAGATGATGGATTCATGGAGACATACTTATATCTCTTCCACTTAACTGTGATATCTGAAAATCTAGGGTGTGTTGGATCGATATGAAACTTCCTACGGAATAATGCCAAATCACCAAATTCATGGCATCTTCTCCCACCTACACACCTTTTAATGAAAAACACATTTTTCAGGATTCCTATTGCATAGTATCATAGAAATAAAATCCCGCATTGTGTGAGGAGCTGGTTCACCATCCCAATGTTTTTTGCAAAAATACACAAATGTGTCGTAGTATAACGACAATTCAATGTGGTATCGACAAAAACAAGTGTCCTGAATCATATTCGGCCTAATATACCACGGTTTCAACTTACTGAACATGGTAAATGAGATCTAGACACCAGGATTTGATTATTTGAATTCCTCTAACAAAGCAACTCCTGTCATCTCCATAACATGCTTGCAATGCTCCTTATAAATGCCTCTACCAAAACGTTTTCACAGGACATGTTTTTGATCTGGTATAGCACGAGAATGGTTATCCCAATACTCTATCACCTTCTCTTTGATGCCCTCTTCCATCCTATATTTATATGCTGCTTTGCATATAAGAGCCCAACAAGCAGCTTCATCATTTTGATCTATCTTTACCCTAAATTTAGTGTATTTGTGTAGTGTTTTTCTTGAAATGTGGAGCAACTTTGACATTGTTGTGACCATTCGATTTCTTGAGGTGCTTCATGCCATAATAGCAGTTGTAATTTCCCTATGAGCAGCGCTGATATTAATTTTGATTGACTTTCCAAATGTAGATAGTGCAGTTGTTACATTTTTTGTTACATTCTCACAGGATTTTTTACTTTTAACATCCTTAAAACCCAACAACTTTGTGTCACGTTTCAATTTTTTGTGTTTTATCAATCCATGTAGGATTTGAGCTTGTGTAATTGCCGATTGTTGTTCAAAGTACAACTTGATTATGTTACTAACATGCTCTTTGTTTGTCCGATCAGGGGTCGGGTTCCTGAACTCTTCTTGAGTGGCATCATCCAACCCTCTTAAACAATTAGCAACCATTCCAACGTCATTGAAGATCCCAATTACTCTTGAGAAATCAGAGGGTGCACGATCGTGTGATGGCTGGCCAGGATCTAGCAATAAATAAATAGAAGCTCAAAAATAAATACAAGCTCAAGAATAAATACAAATAAATGCAAGCTCAATAATAACATTTTATTTTACTTATCATATTGTCATTGCTAATTAAAAAATTCGCAATTGTAATTTTTACATGATTGTAAAAAATTAGTAATTGTAATTTTCATTGTCATCATTCTTAGTCATTTGTACATGATTGTAATGTAATGCAATTGTAATTGTAATTATCATCATTATCATAATGTAATGTAATTGTAATTGTAATGTGATTGTAATTGTAATTGTTGATTTTCTTTGAGATTATCATAGTCATCAATGCTTAAAGCCATATGATTTCACGGTTATTTGTACATGATTGTAATGTAATGCAATTGTAATTGTAATGTGATTGTAATTGTAATTGTAATGTAATTATCATCATTATCATAATGTAATGTAATTGTAATTTGAACACTATGAAAATGTTCATATATGAATATGAAATTAAAATCATATTAAAATTGATGAAATGAGAGATAAGGCTATAGAAAGGATGAAGAAAATAAGAGCAATGTTAAGAGGAGAAGATGCAAGTCAACCTATGACGGTGCAATCAATTCCCATTGAGAAAAATGTTTGTAATTTTTAACATAAAAATTTATATATGTGAGGCTATATTATCAAATTATAATTCATTTACATGTGATGCTATACCATCAAATTATAAAATTCATTTGTATGTGAGGTTATGTGAGGCTAATGGATATATGCATATTCATTTAGAACTAGATATTATGCTAGAATATTATGCACTATAATTATATATAATCATCAACCATTCTCTAATTTCATTGGACAACTACTTACTCACTATAATACACTTGCTTTGTATATATGTAATTTAGTGTAGTGGTTAAACATTTTTTTCAATTCTTTCACTACACATACCATTCTTTCACATGTACATTTAAGTGGTTTTAGAAGGTTGTATATATACATGCACATACCATGTATATATATAAGTTTATGAATTAATTACAAAATTATAATTAAATTCTAAGCAATTTAACACACACACACACACACACACACACATATATATATATATATAAAATGAACTAGAACACTATGAAATTGAATATATGAATATGCAATATGAAATTATATGAATATTGGAATATGAAATTATACAATGTACATACAATTATGAATACATATATATGAATTCATACATGCAAATACAATGTATATAAGTTTATGAATTAATTACAAAATTACAATTACAAAATTATATTTACATTCTAAACAGTTTAACATGTGTATATATATAAATTATGCATTAGAACACTATGAAATTGAATATGTTAAGCAATATGCAATTATATGAATATGAAATTATATGAACTAGATCACTATGAAAATGAAATTATATATATGAATATGAAATTGCATAACTAAATTAAATCATACCAATATTGTTAGCAATGGCATTTGATTCTCCCATCATAGGTTGATTTGCAACTTCTTCTCCTCTCAAGATTGCTCTTTTTTTTTCTTTTTTTCTCTATCTTTCTCTCTTATTTCTTCGGTGTTGCTTTGATTCCTAGTAGATATTTTACTTCGACGCTTCTTGCTTCCCATTGTGATCAAGATCAGCAATCCAAATTCATACCTACAACAATATGTAAACACAATACACAATGATAAATTTGCATTAGAACACAAGTATTGTTTCAAATAGGTTAGTCAACTGTGAAGGATAAAATTAGTAACATGTTTATGTTTTATGTTTGTATAGAATTTCTTTAGGAATTCGGGTGGGAAATGAGGCTGGGAAGGTAGTTGGAATGGCATTAATGCCATCAATGCCTAAGTTCATTCTCGAGTATTTTTGTAAGATTTTTAACAAAAACAGGACCTTGATCGAGGGCCTGAAAAACAGAGAATTATCCCTCTTGTAGGACAATCAATGTTTCTATGATTAATGTAAGATTGAATTATTGGGGTGGGACACGAGCCACTATTAACTTCTTCAAATTTTTAAGGTCACACAGTTCATTAAATGCGAAATTCCACACATTAAATGACATCCGAATATTTAAAAAAAAAATATAATTGGGAAGCCAACACAATATGCTACAATTTGTTTTTTTACTACAAGTCGAAATTCACATGGCATATATGCGTTACGAGCACTTCTATCTAGCAAATGAGTAAAAAATCAGATTTTCATCGCCAAATTTGGCCAAAAAGTGTTACCCACCTTCATGGAATCGCCCTTAGGTTTGATTCATCTCAGTATATTTAATTACTAAATTAAAATAATTCATTACATCCATTTTGAATTTTTTGTCAAAATATTTAAAAAAACAAAATATCCAAAGAATAATAATTTACATTTATTCAGTGTATTACAAGTCAAGATATCTTTATGTGCTTTTACTGTATCCATCTGATAGATCAGAATACTTTCAATTACTAATATGCTTAATATCATTTTTCCTCCTAGAGAAAGCCATTGATTTAACCATACAAATCCATGTCCAATAATCAAATCTATACTTATTAGGTTTTAAAAATAACCCAAGATACTTGACCCCAGTCTCTCAATGTTTGACTAAGAGAGAGAGAGAGAGAGAGAGAGAGAGAGAGAGAGAGAGAGGATTTACCCTATTTGTACAACTTCCTCCTTGGACATCCCACTGACCAAAATGAATATTTGGCTAGGTTAATTTCTAATATACCAGTAGCATGACGATATATGTTCAAAATCTCTTTGATATTTTGAATCTCTTGTACCTCAACATGGCCAAAGATCATAATATTTTCCACAAATAAAATATGAGTACTTGCAATCAAACTCAATATTTTGATCCCTTTCAACCCCCTTTTCCTTTATTATCCTTAATGACCAAGATGAGATCCTTGGCTATCAGTAAGAACAAGAATGGCGACAAAGGACACCCATGTTAGAGACCACGGGATGATGTGAAGAAATATGAAGGAGACTCATTGATAAAACTACTAAAGTAGCTGAATGAATGCATCCTAGATTGCAGTTGACTATCTTTATGTTCATGTCCATTTGAATTAACAACAATTTGAGATATACCCACTTGACTTTATCATAAGCTTTATCTTGATAATCTTTAAAACTATGGATTTTAGTTTTTCTTCCTTGATGGACTGTAGTCCATCCTAGACAATTTCCACATCATCATGAATTTGTCAAGTTGAAAAGGAATCCAGATTGATCCTTCGATAAGATATCCGAAAAAATTCCCTTCAATATGTTAACAAGTTTTTTTTAGATGAGATTGTAAATAATATTACATAAAGAAATATGACGGTAATCATCAAAATTCATGGCATATCGTTTCTTTGGAATCAAAGTTATAAAGGTGTTATTCAAGGACTTTGACACTTCCCATACCTATTAAGATTTGTAAGGAGTAATATCTCCCTTTGACATACATAAATCAGTCAATGCATTACTAACATAAGTAAGCAACCTCATGTACATGATTTTTCAGTAGATGTGATAGTCATTAAGAGATGTAGGTAGATCAATTAATGCGAGAAAATTCCCGAAGTACTCTTTAAGACAAGTTTATATGTATGCAGTTTGAGTAACAGAGCATGAGGTGTATAGAGATGCTTCTATTTTAATAGAAGAAAATCATTCTGCTCATCTTTGGTGTGTGTTTGAGTTGTATCTTTGCATGTGTTTCTATGTCTTTGTATGATTACAAATGTAGTTGTGCGTATATCTGGTTGTCCCCAATCCAAAAAATTGGTATTAGAGCAGTGTTGTATCCTTCCTGTGAGAGGACTGATCATAGAAGGTCATAGGTGTTGAGTGTTTCTCCACTGATTGAAGCAAGTTGCAGGATTCAAAAGAAATTTGTAGAGGTATCTTCCCACATGTAAGAAGGAAGGCCTGTCAAGCTCTGTGCAAGAAGTGAGCCGAAGTTGCTAATGTTTCTTACCTTAAAGGAATCCATAACCTCATTGAAGAAAAATAAGAGTCATTGGTGCATGTATGAAGAAGGAGAAGTGAAAATAATATAAGAATTAAAATAAATCCCACAAAGAGGGCACCCTTGAGGATTGATGTCACCCAAGGGGACTTGGGACACGTTATTTTTATTAAAAAAGAGCTTAGTTACTTTTGAGGTCATGAAAAGTCATAACAAGTGCGTGAAAGGTTGATGAATTCAGACTTTTGAACTCACGTTATGTTAAAGTTTAATTTATTTCAGGTCCGTAAAAGGTGGTAAAATCAACGGATTGTGTTATGAATCCATTAAACCTTGGGCATGTTGGTAAATCTTTGGGAAAAATGTATGTTGCACATGTGAAGGTTGTTTAATTAGAAAGAGGGGTCTTTTTGGCATCGGTGAAAGTTTTTAAATTGAAGGAAAAAGAGGGAAGGTAAATCACCAACCCTAATGTGATATAAGAGTTCCCCAAATTAAATTTATGGATCCTTGTTGCAAATCAAAAGATTAAACTTGGTTAAATATGAATGCAATCATTTTTCATAAAGAATAGGGAAGGTTATGGTGAAAAAGGGGCTTTGTTTTTTTAAAGGGGAGAGGGTAGAAAATTAAAAATTAGGAGAAAGCTATAAGAAAAATAAAAAGAGCACGACAATAGGTTAAAATGGATCGTAGATTTGAGGAAGCCACATCTTTTCAAGAAGATAGGATTAAAAAAGGGAGGAAAATGGAAAATAACATGTATTTTCTTTTTAAAAAGAAAAAGTGATTTAAAAATGGACAAAGGAAGGAATCCCTCGAGCTTGAAAGCATGAAATAGTAGAGCTTGTAAAGAGTTATTTAAAACAAAAAATGGGGAAGAATGTATTATTAAAAAAAGAGGTCGTGAATGAAAAATGAAGAGCGAGTTATTGCTGAGGAGAAACAAGCACTTGTAGGAGTCTAGGGTTGTGTTGACATATGAAGAAATTAAGCATAAGTTTGGTGGAAGTATGTTAAGGTGAATGCATTCCTAAAAAGGTTGTAATAAGCTTTCAAAAGCTTAACTTGAAGACATAATATAAAAGGAAAACAAAAGCGGAAGGCTAAGAAAACTGAAGAAGAAATTTTATAGTGCAGAAGAAATTGGTTAAGTTATTGTAGAAATACTAGGGACATGTATTGAGGAACCTCTTAAAGAAGATGGATTTGAAGGATAGTCACAAGATGACTAGAGTAATGTTTTTATCATCCCTCATATTTCTCAAGTAAGAACTCTGAGTTTTGGTCAATCATAATGAAGACTATGCTATGTGTTGATGGTTTGTGGCCCTATAGTAATGAATGGTTTTGAAGAACCAGATCAAGGATGGTATGCGGCCATGTCAACAAATCAGAAAGATAACTTATTAGTAGTAAAAAAGAATGATGCAACAAAATTTTCCTTCATTCAACAAGCTACGGATGAAAGTATTTTTCCTAAAATTGCACCATCCAAAACACCCAAAGAGGCTTGGAATATTTTAAACATGATTTTTGGTGTACGGGGGAGCGATTATGATGGGACAACAATAAATATAGAATATGACGATGTTATGGAATCAACAGAAGCATACAAGACTAAAGAAATTGACATTTGGAAATTCCACTATGCAAGAGCACATGTGGATGTTAAAGGAGATGACAGTCTCATTGCTGAAGTAGAGGCTTGCATAGTTGATGAAGATGCAGCTGATATAGTTGCAGGACAACTAGTTAAGGCTGAACAAGAAAATGAAGATAAAGAAGAAGAGCTTGTGAAGGCCAAGCCCATGGGGAAAAAATATGTTCTTAAAACTTTTGATGTTTGTGAATGTGTAGGTACAAAGACAAATCAACCAACAATTGAGAAGGAAAATGAAGATGATGAAGACTGCAATTTTATTGCAGAATTTAACAATTTTTTTTCTAGATTACAAAGAAATTATAGACATTATAGTTCAAGATAAATTCAAGGATATCATTTCTGATTTTGACATTGAATTGAAGCTCATTGAAGAATGGCTTGAAAAGAGAAACTATGTTTAGGTGAACCGCACTGTAGTTGCAGATGACATATGTTTAGCTGGAGGAAGCATTAAAGCTGCAACATAGATAAGAAACCTGCATAATGAAAATAATGTTGATGATGGCCTTGATGCTAAAGCAAAGGCTAAAACAAATCAGTTATTGTGTGAAGAAGAAGAGCTAGTAGAGCGAAATGAATTTTTTTTATTTAAAATTATAACAAATGTTTCTAAGTTTGTAGGTCTCGAAAGCAACAATCAACAATTAATAGTTGAAGAAAATGAGTAAATGCACTCAGGCACAATGCTAATAGACTATGATATTGAAATAAGGTTTCTTGAAGATTGGCTTGAAAAGGCTAAGTATATTGTGGAAGAAAATATTGCAGCTAAACATGACACAAATATGCATATTTTTGAGCAAGAAATACTCAATGAAGAACTCTTGGATGGAAGCTTTGAGAAATGGAGCCTTGAAGAAATAAGGCATTATTAACATCTCATGGTGATGTTATGGAGAAATGCCAGAGTTCAACTTGATGATGAAATGAAATAAAATTTTGTTATTGTTTATTCTTTAT
The DNA here is from genome assembly GCA_001517045.1 of Pseudotsuga menziesii. Lineage (NCBI taxonomy): Eukaryota > Viridiplantae > Streptophyta > Pinopsida > Pinales > Pinaceae > Pseudotsuga > Pseudotsuga menziesii. Next base: position 112,093 of record LPNX010365469.1, read on the forward strand.
TTGAATATGTTTATGCATGTATTGATGTTAAGATTGATAAATTTAGTGTTGAAGCATATGACAGTGCCATAGATGCAAAAATTGAAGAGGATGGCATGGACATAAATTTTGAAGAATTTGAGAAAATACAAAGGAGGAAGAAAAAGGTGAAGATGAGGATGAAGAACTTGAGAAAAATCAGCGAATATAAAGTTTGGAGCAAAAGGAAGAAGAAGGCAGGTCCAACAAGGAGCACATAACAAGAAGTGATAATTTGCATCCCTATCAAACAAATTTTGAAGTATTTTGTGTAATTGTAAGCCTATATGAGACTAATACCACCAGGCATAATGATTTCTAAAAATTTTGAATGTAAGCCTATAAAGGTATTGTTGAAGCATGTTAGTCAAATATTTAGATTACTAGTGTTCTTTAAAATTTTGTAAGTGTTGTAGTAGATTATGGTCAAAATTAAGGGTGAGTGTAAGAATGAGTAATTTCTCCCTCTAGCATATGCACATCTATGACATACATCAATTAGTCAATGTATTAGTGACAGAAGTAAGCAGTCTCATGTACATGCTTTGTCAGTAGATGTGATACTCATTAAGGGAGTTAGGTAGCTCAATTAATGCAGGAAAATACCTGAAGTAGTCTAAGGAATGTTTATATGTATGAAGTTTGAGTAATAGAGCATGAAGTGTAGAGATATTTTTCTATCTTAATAGAAGAAGAGCATTCTTCTCAACTTTGGTGTGTGTTTGAGATGTAGCTCTATATGTGTTTCTATTTCTTTGAATGATTACAATTGTAGTTGTGTGTAGATATAGTTGTCCCCAATCCAATAAGATTCAATAACAACCTTGAGGAAATCCTATTTTAACAAATAAAAAAATCTAAATAGAACTCAACTGTCAACCCATCCGGTTCGTGACTCTTCCCTTTCTTAAAAACCTAAATTTCTTTCAATTTCTTCACAAGTTACGTCCTCCTCCAGAGTGTTGTTATGTTCGTCATCAATAATTATTGGCAACAATCACAAAATTTCCATTACCTCCCCGATCGAGCATTTGTTGGGTTCTTTGAATAAATCCTAGAGTCTAAATAAGATATACCCACCACAACTTTATTTTTAAAAGGAATGCATCTTTTTACCATTAGGAAATGTGATCTCCCAAATAGTGTTCAAGTGCCTTCTATAATTAACTTAATTTTGATATTTTTTTTTATTGTTATCGCCATCACTTAACAAACTACTATGCTCCATAATTTCAAAGTTATTAGGCTTCTTTCTTCAAAAGGTCCATCCTTTTTCCTTTAATAAATCAGAGGGATTCAACTTCATCCTTGAAGAAAATAATGGAAGAATTTTCTTTGAATGTTAATCTTGTGTCCTCCTCCATCTCTTGTATCTCTTCTTACGTTCTAGTGACATATATAGTCACCCACTTTTTTATAGTTTCCTTAAGCTTTTGCAAGGAGGATGTGAATTTTTTCATTGCAAAATCCCCTCTTGTTGAGTCAATATGGTCTCAGTTTGAGAGGATCATTTTTCAAAAGTCTTCCTCAAGAAGCGATACATTATTGAATTCCATCGATAAGGGTGATTTCATATCTTCTTCCTCCAACCTTAAAAAAATGGGATAATGATTTGAAATTCCTCTAGTATCGACCCACACTTTAAATCATGAATGTCCACTAATACAATCTTTCACAACCAAGCATCTACCTAGACATTTTGAACTCGTGTCTCTTCCTTTTCTTCCATTGCACCATGTAGGAACTATCTTATTAAGTTCCATAACAATAAGACCATTTTTTTCAAAAATATGACAAAAGAAATCACCCAAAGGATCCACCCAGCATTTCTCCCCCATTATTTCTCTCAAATACATCATTAGGTTCAAATCCCCCCAACAATCAAACCATTTAGTTTCAGGAATCTCGCTTTTGACAAATCTTTCCAAAAATCCCTTCTTTCCTCATAAGGCCCATACATAGTTAGGAGCCTTAGAGATTTATTTATTTCCTTAAAAACTAACTAAACCAAAATACTTGAGCTCAAATTTGAGGTTGTATATGCCGGAAATATCCAACTTGTAACCAAACAGCTCTACTGTCCTTCAACATCAAGAGCGTCGAAGTATCAATCCTTTAAAAATAAGTAGAAATAAATTCAACAACTTTTCATGTGAACGCATAGTATCTTGCAACACAATGATATCTGACTTGCATACTCTTATAAAGTATTTTGAGGGCTTGTTTATGGCCCCCCCCACCACCTCTCTAGCATTAAAGGATAACACAATCATTGGGAATTTCTTAATGGGGATTTCTTGTTCTAAGGGCCCTAATGATGGTATTATGTCTTCCTTTTAGTATTTCCTTTTTTTCCCTGAGATTGTGCCAGAAAGATATTCAACTTCTCACCAAAAAAATAAATAATATATTTTTTCACCATAATGCCTCCTTTTACACCTCCCTCCATTGAATTTTTTCCCTTTTATATTTGAGATCATAATCTGAGGAAACTGAATTCACAATCTTTTTATTCTTTCTACGAGTTCTTGAGTCCCACTTCAAAAATTCTTGCAAGATGGGAGAATCCTTAATTGTACCTTTTGTGGCTCTATCCAGAGAGACTACATAGTGTTACACCACCTTTATGTAGTATAAACACCCCCCGATATAAAAAAGAGAGTTTAAAGGAAAACTCTTTCCCAGAGAGTCTTCAGTCCCATTTAAACTAAAATAGTTTAAAGTGGGAAAAGGAGGATTTAATAAAATCTTACCATCTTCTTGCTGATATGCTTCCATGTCATCTAGATAAGACCTAATCTGGTTTGAGCACCTTCCAGATGAACCCCTTATCTCACGAAATCTACTCGGTCCTTCAAATGTGCTAATTTATCCTAGCATACAACCTCTTATGAGAGCTCTTTTTCCAAGGAATCACTATCTGACCTTAATTTATCTAGATCCTTTGAAATCATTCTTTCTTTCTTGTCTCAGAAGCCTTTATCATGATGATCATGAAACTTAAGGGGATACCAATATTCTTTTATCCATATATTTTTATGAGATGTGGTAACATTCTCTTCAAGCTCACATTAAGCTCTGATATGACTGACTTCTCGAAACAAATGACATTTGAAGGGAATCTTACAATAATCTAGTCTCACTAGAAAAGTGCAATTTCCCCATTTTATTTCCATGTCCTCTGCTAAACCATCTATTAAGTCAATATATACTAGCATCTTCGCCATCCTATCTTCCAACATTCTTCTCACCCATCTTCAAAGTTAATAAAATGACCCAATAATTTCTCGATACTTTCCAAAACGTCCTTCCATAAAATCCAAGGAAGGTTTAGGACTCTAAGCCAAATTTTCTGTAAATACATAGGTTCACATAAAAGGTTAAAGTTTGGCTCCCACCTTTCACAAAAAACCCCTAAGGATCCCATAACCATTCTTTGTTTTTGATCGAATCTAATTATAAGCCTTTTCTAAAAATAAAAACAACACCAACTTCTTGCTGGAGTGTAGAAAATTGAAACATATCCCAAGACTGGTTTCCATGACGCTTCCATCTAATTTCAAAGGTAGTAAGACTTAACCACCTTACCCATGAACCTTATGACTAGAAAACACCCCATAATATCTTGGAATTCCTCCACGTCGATATCCACACCAACAATCATTCTCACTTTCATTGCTTTTGATTTAACGCATTTAAGCCTACACCCTTTTGGGAGATTCAATGCGTCCTTCAACTTAGAAACTAGAAGCTTGTTGGAATATTTTATATTCCTTGGAAGGTAATAATGTCGGAAGATATCCACAATCTTATGTAAAATAGTAATACATTATATCCCATATTCATTATGGTAAAGTATACTCTTAATATCCATCATTATATAAATAGATGTTATTTAGGAGAATTATATTATCCCACATGTAATATGTGAGAGTAATTCCTCCTCATCTCTTGGTATATAATAGGGTAAAGGGAGTCACATCAAAACAACATACTTGATATTTCTGTATTGTATTGGGGTTTTTGGCATTACTCTCTTGTAAGATTGAGGAGATATTATGGAGATAATAGAAGACTACCTTCCCATGGATGTAGCTCAATTGGGTGAACCAAATATATCTGGTGTTCTCTTTTCTCTTGTTCTACTTTGTACTTATTGTTGATATATTATTGTTTTGCATAGATATATGTAAGTTAGTTTAGGTTGATCCCTCTTTCCAACATGGTATCAGAGCTAGTTGCTATGATCTAGCCCCTTCTATAGTTTTCTAACAATTTTATCATCTGGGCATTGTTTATTTTGTATATTTGCTTTCTATCTAGTAGCCATTAGGCTTCTCTTCAGATTTGGGCACATTTCTGCAATTTTTTATGTCTAACCCTAACCCTATTTTGTATATTTTTTTGCAAAGTTTTTTTCAAGGGTTTCTTGATGTTTTTTTTGTAGATATATATGATTTTTGGATTGTCCTCAAGGAGATCTATCTTCCTATTATTTAGATCTAGTTTTTTTTCCCACAAAAAATTGAGGTCGCAACTTTCAGATCCAGATTTGAAACTTTTGGTGCAAAATCTAAAGAATTTGGTTACATATTTGAGTTCTTCTCGGAAAAAATACCCGATTTCAAAAAACAAATCATCTGATTTTGTGTCCGAAAAGCGAAGATCGCTGATTTAAAATAAACTATTTTTCATAAATTTTTCGTACAGACAGAAATATTGCAGAGCTGATATCCCAAAATATCCAGATTTGTATTCGTCTTACGTAGTTGGATGCATAATTCTCATGCCATTTCCAGAAATAGATTATAATAGCAATTCTGAGTCATATTGATTGTGTTATGGTCATTTCAATTTTTTGGCTCAAAACCCATGATCTACATTAAAATAAAATAAAAAAATTGGTAAGATCTTTTCAGTTTACTCATTATTTTCTTGTCATTTCTAGCATTTATTTTTTTCTTTATTTTCTATCATTATGATTTCAGAAGTAGCTTCTGTTCTTGAACTTGTTGGTCCTAACTATCTTGCATGGAAGATAAAAATTATTGATGTTCTCAGGAGTAAGAATTTATGGAGGATTGTTAATGATGATCACATGAAACCTGCTGATGCTAATGATGTGGCTATATGGAAATACAAATGTGATCAAGCAAGAGGGATAATTTGTCAAATGATTGAATATAGTATTCAGGTAAGTATTGAGGCATAAGATAGCCCGATTGAGGTATGGAAAACTCATTCTTATCTCTTTGATAAATCTGATGATGTTTTTGCTTATTTCCTTGAAAAGAAGATTTTTAAGCTAGATACTACTAACTTTGATAGAGTTGTTGAAGTGAAAACCTTAAATGAAGAACTAAACAATTGTGGTAAATATTACAAGAAAACATAGACTGCTCTTATAGTTCTTGTAGAACAGAAATTTCAATCTTGTTTTGACATGTTCATTCAAACTAGGAATAGAGCTCTTGAATTGTCTCAAAGTACTACGAAACCTACTTTTGATGCTTTTTGTAAAGGGTTGATTAATGAGCAAGAGAGTTTAATTGTTTCAAGACAACTCTCACCTAATAAATCTCTAATTGTTCATAATCCTAATAAAAATTTTCATAATGCGAAAGGTTCTTGTTCACACACTTCAAAACCTACTAATAATTCTAATGCACATCATGAAAATAGCAAGAAGAAGAAAGTGTATGATCCTTGTAATCATTGTGATAAAACTAATCATCCTGAAAAGAATTGCTTTAAATTGAAATGTTTAATGTCTAAAGATAAAAAGAAAGGTTCTGATGAATCCCACGTAGCGTTATGTGCATATGTTGTTTCTTCTAGTAATTCTTCTTCTAATGTGGAATGGATAATGGATTATGGTGCTTCTAAACATATGAATGGTAATGCTTCTTTATTTACATCTTATGACAATAATAAAAACATATATCAGGAAGTATCTATAGGGGATGGTAAACAACTTTCCGTAATTGGTTCCGGTAATATTAATGTTGCTAATGGTCAATTGGAAGATGTTTTTCATGTTGAAAATATGCCCATAAACTTGATTTCTATTTATCGTGCATGTTAGAAAGGATATAAATTTGAAGCTTGGTCTGATAAATACGTTCTTAAAGATATCAACCATAATTTTAAAATAGTTTCTTCTAGTTTTGTTGATCATACTACTAGTTTATATAAATTTATTGGTTTTAATTCAACTAAAAGACAACCCTTTTATTCCTATGTTGCTCATGCTAATGAACTAATTAAATTATGGAATGAAAGATTAGGTCATTTGAATTATGGTAAAATGAAAATGTTAACTAAAATGGTGCATGGCTTACCTCATATTTCATCTACTAACGGTGTTTATGAAGGTTGTGTTCTTGGTAAACATCATAGAGAAATTTTTGATAAAGGTAAAGCGTGGCGTGCTAAAGAACCTTTGCAATTAATTCATAGTGACATTTGTGGTCCTCTTGAAGTTCCTTCTATATCACATGTAGTCTATTTTTTTACCTTTATTGATGACTTCAGTAGAAAATCATGGGTTTATTTTTTGAAACATAAAGTGACTTTTTTTTTAAATTTCAACTTTTTAAATCCTTGGTTGAAGATGAATCTCGTAAAAATAGTAAGACTTTAAGAACTGATAATGGGGGGGAATTCATTAAGAAATAATTTGAAGCTTTTTTATCTAAACATGGCATTCGCCATCAAAATACTGTTCCTTGCGCACCTCAACAAAATGGACTTGCTGAAAGGAAAAACAGAACTTTAGTTGAATTGGCTAGATGTATGCTTTATTCTAAAGGACCACATAAGAAATTTTGTGCTGAAACCATAAGTTGTTGATGCAGGAGCATCGTGGCATGCTAGCAATGTGATGAACTGGTCACATGTTGTGGCATATTTTGTAACCGTTTTTGTGCCGAGTCATAATCTAAATAGCGGCGTAGGGAATCATTGCAGATCACAACTCTGTGAGTGGAGATCAAACCTCCGTGAGTGGAGATCAAACGTCCATTAGTTTGTTTCAGATAGGGACGTTTCATCATGCATCATAGTAGTGTTTATTTCAGTTGCATGACCACTCAGGATAGGGTAGCAGTTTTAGTTTAAATAGACCATTTAGAGATGTAGGAAGGGTTCTGCTCTTCAGCATTTAGGATTTCGAGTTTGCAGAGAGAGTACAAACCTGTATCTGATTCCTGTTTGTAAATATTTTGAAGAACCAGAAGGAGAGAGATCCAAGCTATGTGCATTTTCCTTTGTTGCTTAATAGAAGGATTAATCGTGTGTTTGAAGGGTTGTTAGCCTTTATACATGTGCTGTGTTGAACTGTGTATCTTGCAGAGCCGACTTCAGCGTTTTCATGAACATTTCGGTATTTCCATGAAGTGTTTATTTTACGCATCAATTTCTTGCTTAAATAGTTGAAGTAGAGAGTATATGCATGCATAAGAGTGTTAGGTTAAAGTATCGTGAAGATTGCAGGCTGGATTGATCAATTTCATGATCAATCAATGCAAACTGCGGGTTTTCTTCCTTAACAACTTTTTGCAGAGAACAAACGGTGGAAATTGAGGCCGTAGATCAAGATCTGACAGTCCTGAAGTATCCCACACCAAGAGTTGTGAGGAAGTTAATAGATCTGCAGAGATATGAGAGCTGCATAAAAAAAAGATTGATGGTCGTGGAGAAGGCCACAAGGATTAGACAGCTGAGAAAGTTGCGGGGAAATATTTGCGGAGGGGAAGTTGCGGGGGAGGAACTTTGGAAAGTTGTCATCCCAGATCCCGCAACCCGCATGTAGAACCTTTGTTGCGGAAATGGAATTGCAAAGAGCAATTTGGACAATCGAGATCTCGCATCCCGCATCCTACTTGCGGAAGGGAGGCTGTGGAGGTAGAGTTGTGGGAAGGAAGTTTCGAGCAAAATTTGGCCATTGGGCTAAATTTGGAAGTCCTGCTAAGTGTAGGGGCCATTAGATCCTAGAAGTGCTGGTTAGAGTCGGTTGAGATCGACCCACCTGCACCAATTTTGGTATCAAAGCGAGGAAGTTGATATTTCCTGTTGAGGAATTCCACAGCTGAGGTTGTGGGTAGAATTCTAAAGGATTAAGGAGAAGTGCGTGAAAGAGAGAACCATAGCCGTAGGAGCCTGTAGAGAGCAAAGGAAGAGTGCTCAGGAGGTTCTAGATAGAGGACCAGCATTTCCTACAGACCAAGGGCCAAGGAGAGGCTTGGTAAGGTAAGTTGTAATAGTGTGAAAGAGAACTGTTATTGCAGAGGCTTAGAGTGGGAAGATGGATGCATGCATTGGAAGAGCGAGAGGTAGTGACAGAGGTCGACCAGGAGGGAACACAAAAGTTCTAGAATAAATGAGGGAGTTAAGGGCACGTTTGGAAGCCATGGAAATAGACAGATGAAGAGACCTAGAAGTAGGGGATATAAGTGAACCTGAGGATGAAGAGCAAAGAAAAGAAGCTGTACCTATGCAGGAAACACCAGAGTTAAGATGTTTCAGATCTATTCTGGGAGCGACTTCAAGGCCGAGACCAGAGTTACCTACATATGATGGGAGTCTCGTTGCAGAGCATCTCATTCACTGGATCAGTGAGTTGGATAAGTACTTTGAGTACGATGAGGTATAAGAAGATAAGAGAGTTAGATTGGCTATGACAAGGTTGAAAGGGAATGCATCCTTATGGTGGGATAGTGTCCAAGAATAAAGACGGAGGAAGAATAAACCCTTAATAAAAAGTTGGGATAGAATGATAGCAAAGTTGAGGGCTAAGTTCTTTCCCAAGGATTACTAGTTAATTATGTATAGACAAGTACATAACCTTAGGCAGAGATTGTTAACGGCGAGAGAATACACTGAGGAGTTCTACAAAGTAAACCTAAGGGCCAGATATGCAGAAGAGTCAGCAGAAAAGGCTGCTAGATATGTGAATGGTCTAAGGATGGATATCCAAGAAGAGATCAGCATGATTTCGCCTAGAAAAATGGAGGAGGCATATCAGTGCGCCTTAAGGGCAGAAGAGAAGATAACAAGGAAATAGAGATTCAATAGAGGTCGCGGTTCAACCAGAGGAAGAGGACAAGCGATGGGAAGAGGAAGATTTGGACCATAGAGAGGGGAGTCCAATAAATCTAGCCAGCAAGAGTAGCATGGCAGAGGAGGTGATTCTAGCAGAAGAGCACCTTACCAAGGAGGTATAGGTAGAGGACGAGGTAGAGAAGCTGTCATTAGTTGCTACAAATGCAACCAGTTGGGGCATAAGTCATTTGAGTGTCTAGGGAAGGAAGACATAGGGTAGAGAGGAGCCTATGTAGCGCATAATAAGTAGTAGCAAGAATAGTCAATGGTAGAAGAATTCTTTCCAGAGACAGGAGAATCTTTGATGATGAACAAGGTCTTGTTGAAACCTAAGAAGGAGCAAGCAGAGCCTGCTCAAAGGAAGTTGTTGTTCAGGACAACATGTACAGTCCAAGGGAAGTTTTGTAATATGGTGATTGACAGTGGGAGTACTGATAATCTTGTTTCCACAGAGATGGTGGAAAAACTGAGGCTAAATAAGACCAAGCATCTAGTTCCATACAAAGTATCTTGGTTACATAAAGGACATCAAATCCTGGTGAGTGAATAGTGTGAAGTTGATTTTCAGATAGGTCCATATAAGGACAAGATTTTGTGTGATGTTATGCCAATGGATGTTTGTCATATACTGTTAGGCAGACCATGGCAATTTGACAAGAAAGTAACTCATGATGGTAGGAGTAATTGTCATAGTTTCGAGCAGAATGTGATAACCCATGTAATTCACCCTCTACAAGTAGGAAGTACAACAGGGCAGTCAGAACCTAAGGTTTTGATGTTGTCAGGAAAAGAGTATTTGCAGCAGGTTGAGGAAGCATAGTTGAACTATGCTATGGTGTGCAAACCAAGATTGGTGACAGTGAAGACTAATGTGACAGATCTACCTGATGAGATTCAGGAGATGCTGAGTGAGTATAGAGGCATTGTGGTGGATGATTTACCCAATGAACTACCACCAAGGAGGAATATAAGTCATCAGATTGATTTTATTCCAGGAGCCAGTTTTCCAAACAAGGCAACATACAGGTTGACACCTCACGAGAGTGAAGAATTGAGAAAGCAGGTCCAAGGATTGTTGGACAAAGGATTGGTTCAAAAGAGTCTGAGTCCATGTGCAGTACCATTAGTACTGACACCCAAGAAGGATGGTGAGTGGAGGATGTGTACTGACTCCAAAGTGATTAACAAGATCACCATTAGATACAGGTTTCCATTACCAAGGATGGACGACATGATGGATTTCCTAAGTGGGGCAACATGTTTTTCAAATCTAGATTTGAAGAGTGGATATCATCAGATAAGGATCAGAGAAGGAGATGAGTGGAAGACAACCTTCAAGACAAATTATGGATTGTATGAGTGGTTGGTCATGCCATTTGGATTGTCCAATGCACCAAGTACCTTTATGAGGTTGATGAATGAATTCTTGAGAGATTTCATAGGTAAGTTTGTGATAGTTTACCTTGATGACATTTTGGTTTTCTGCCAAACATAAGAAGAACATCTGAAGCATTTGAGATATGTTTTGGAAAGGCTGCAACAGGAAAAGTTGTTGATAAATGTGAAGAAGTGTACCTTCATGAAGACAGAGCTAGTATATTTTGGTTTTTTTTATCTCGAGAGATGGGTTGAATATGGATCCAGAAAAGGCGCAAGCAATCATTGATTGACCATCACCTAGGAACATATTTGAGGTAAGGAGATTTCATGGATTAGCAAGCTTCTATAGGAAATTTATAAAGAATTTCAGTGGTATTTGTGTGTCTATTATTGAGACAATTAAGAAGGACAAACAACCATTTCAATGGACAGCAGAGGCTGAAAGGAGCTTTCAGTTCTTGAAGAAGAAGATCACTGAGCAACTAGTATTGAAGTTACCAGACTTCAACCACCCTTTCCAAGTGAAGTGTGATGCTAGTGGAGTAGCAATCGGAGTTGTGCTTAGTCAAGAGAACTGGCCTATAGCATATTTCAGTGAGAAGGTGAATGATGCAAAGCATAAGGGTGAATCCATGGACCCGGGTAACACTTTTTGGCAAGTGAATTTCGGCAAAAACAAAAAAACGCACCTCGGTCGAGGGCTTGTTAAGCCCTCGACCGAGGTATCTAAATACCTCGGTCGAGGTATTTAAATACCTCGACCGAGGTATTGCGGGCTT
>LPNX010365469.1:123834-182222 GCA_001517045.1 Pseudotsuga menziesii
ATTCATCTTATGACAAGGAGTTTTATGCTATTGTTCAAGCAATGAAACATTGGAGGCATTACTTGATGCCCAGAGAATTTGTGTTATATTCAGATAACCATGCATTATAGTACATAATGCAACAACCTAAGTTGAACCTGAAACATGTCAAGTGGGTTGAGTTATTACATAACTTTAACTTTGTGTTGAAACACATAAGTGGACAATCAAACAAAATAGCTGATTCCTTAAGTAGGAGACTATTGATTATGCAAGAAAATCAGATCCAAGTTTTGGGATTTGAGCATTTGAGAGATTTGTATGAAGTTGACATTGATTTCCAGGAGGCTTACAGGGATTGTAAGAATCCAGTAGAGGTGGACAGAGAGCCATGGATGGAGTATACACTATAATATGGTTTACTATTTAAAAACAATAAGCTCTGTATACCAAAGTGTTCTATGAGAGAGAACTTGATACAGGAGAAACATAATGGAGGTATGGCAGGTCACTTTAGAAGCGAGAAAACTTTCGAACAGTTGGGTCATTTCTATTTTTAGCCAAGGATGAGGTCTGAAGTTGAGAAGTTTGTAAGCAGATGGAGAGTATGCTAGCATGCTAAGGGGAGAAGATAGAACACATGATTGTATACACCATTGCCTATTCCAACTAGGCCTTGGGATTCCATGAGTATGGATTTCATTCTGGGTTTACCAAGAACTTAGAGGGGACATGATTCTATTTTTGTTGTTGTTGATAGATTTTCTAAGATGGCACATTTCATTCCATGTTACAAGAATAGTGATGCCACACACATTGCTAACTTGTTCTTTGATGAAGTCATGAAACTACATGGTTTACCTAGAAGCATTGTATCAGACAGAGATGTGAAGTTCACAGGGAATTTTTGGAGAACCTTGTGGAAGAAGTTGGGTACCGGACTGCATTTTAGTTCAACATATCACCCACAGTCTGATGGACAGACCGAAGTAGTCAATAGGAGTCTGGGAAACATGTTGAGGAGGCTAATTGGGGAAAGTCCTAAGCAATGGGACAGAGTATTAGCTCAAGATGAGTTTCATATTATAATGATTCACCAAACAAGAGTACGGTGATGAGTCCATTTCAAATTCTGTATGGAATGCATCCAAGAGGAGTGTGTGAACTTCGTGACTTAGGTCAATTGGAGAAACAAAGTGCTGATGGCGAAGAGTTTGTAACAAGAGTCAGTGAGTTGCAGGAGCAAGTGAAAGCAAGATTTCAGCAGAGTAACACCAGTTACAAGGCCCGAGCAGATTCCAGAAGGAGGGAAAAGAACTATGAAGTAGGAGATTTGGTCTTAGCATATCTGAAGAGTGACAGATTTCCTAAAGGAGAGTATAACAAGCTGAAGATGAAGAAGATTGGACCCTGTAGAATACTCAGGAAGTTTTCAGCGAATGCTTACGAGTTAGAGATGCCTATAGGAGTGGGTATTTCACCAATCTTTAAGGTAGCAGATCTATATCCTTATGTAGCAGGTGAAACTAGAACCTTTATAGGAGGTGAAGATCCTACTGAAGACTTACAATGGGTAACACAAATTCCTGTGACACAACCATTGGAAGTTGAGGCCATTCTTGACACTAGGGTGTCAAAGAGTACAAGGAAGAAGGAATACTTGGAGTATTTGGTCAAGTGGAAGAAGCGACCAATATAGGATTCTACTTGGATAAGCACTGCAGAGTTGGAATCCAAGGGTTTCATTGTAGCTGATGTTATGAACTGGGGTTCACAATTTTCTACCTTGCGAGTCTGATGCAGTAGCATTGTGGCATGCCAGTAATGTGATGAACTGGTCACATTTTGTGGCATCTTTTGTAACCATTTTTGTGTTGAGTCATAATCTAAATAGCGACGTAGGGAATCATTGCAGATCATGAATCCCTGCATGGAGATCAAACCGACGTTAGTTTAGACAGGAACGTTTCATCATGCGTCATAGTAGTGTTTATTTCAGTTGTAGTACCACTCAGGATAGGGTAGTATTTTTAGTTTAAATAGACCATTTAGAGATGTAGGAAGGGTTCTGCTCTTTAGCATTTAGAATTTCGAGTTTGCAGAGAGAGGACAGACCTATGTCTAATTCCTGTTTGTAAATATTTTGAAGAATCAGAAGGAGAGAGATCCAAGCTGTGTGCATTTTCCTTTGTTACTTAATAGAAGGATTAACCGTGTGTTTGTAGGGTTGTTAGCCTTTATACATGTCCTGTGTTGAACTGTGTATCTTGCAGCGCCGACTTTGATGTTTTCATGAACATTTGGGTATTTCCATGAACTGTTGATTTTACGCATCAATTTCTTTCTTAAACAGTTGAAGTAGAGGGTAGATGCATGCATAAGAGTGTTAGGTTAAAGTATCATGAATATTGCAGGCTGGATTGATCAATTTCATGATCAATCGGTGCAACTCGCATGTTTTCTACCTTAACAAGTTTTTACAGAGAACGAATGGTGGAAATCGAGGTCACAGATCAAGATCTGATGGTCCTGAAGTATCCCACACTAAGATTTGCGAGGAAGTTAATAGATCTGTAGAGATCTGAGAGATGCATAAAAAAAAAGATCGATGGTCGTGGAGAAGGCCACAAGGATTAGACAGCTGAGAAAGTTGCGGGGAAATATTTGCGGAGGGGAAGTTATGGGGGAGTAACTTTGGAAAGTTGTCATCCCGCATCCTGCATCCTGCAACCCGCATGTGGAACCTCTGTTGTAGAAATAGAGTTGCGAAAATGGAATTGCAGAGAGCAATTTGGACAATCGAGATCCCACATCCCGCCTGCGGAAGGGAGGCTACAGAGGTAAAGTTGCGGGACGATAGTTTAGAGCAAAATTTGGCCATTGGGATAAATTTGGTAGTCCTACTAAGTGTAGGGGCCATTAGATCCTAGAAGTGCTAGTTAGAGTAAGTTGAGATCGACCCACCTGCACTAGTTGTGCTAACTTTATTTTAAATAGAGTTCCTACAAAATATGTGAAGCATGTTACCCTTGAGGAAAAACAAAATGGTAGAAAACCTTATATTAATAACTTTAAAGTGTTTGGTTGTGAATTTTGGGCTCATATTCCTAATGAAAATAGAAAAAGTTAGCACCCAAATATCACAAGTGTATATTCATTGGTTATTTTGAGGATTCTAAGGCTTAGAGGTTGTTTGATCCTTCTAAACAAAGTGTCATCATTATAAGAGATGTTCAATTTATTGAAATCTCTACACCACCTGAGTCTGTAGCACCTCGTGTTACTCTGAATATTCCCTTTATCACCTGTTACTCCTATCTCAGTTACTCCTTCAAGTTCTGTGACTGATCTTAGTTCACCTTCTTCCTCCTCTTCAGATATTCCACTTGAATGTCTCGAAGATCATGAAGTGACTTCTATCTCTTCTAACCTTCATGTTTGGGCTCGAAAAACTGTTGAATCTGCAGGAAGTGATATTAGAATCCCTTTCGATACTCGTAGAACTAGATCTAACTTTGCTCTCATGACCAAAGTTTTAGCCACAGATGATCCTACTACTTATGCTTAAGCTAAGGGTAAACTGTTAGAATTGTTGTGTCATTTAGATCATCAAGCAATGAGTGCAATCTGATTCTTAATTACTATGTAGTGAAGATGAATGAATTATACAAACTAAACAAATCAAATATCATAGGAAACTTAGAAGTATTGCTCATAAAATTACAGTATTATCTTCATTAAAGAATCCGATGTTACAATAGTGTTACATAAGGAGGAATTTGAATCATTAGGAATGAATTTGAATCCACCAACTGACTCTAAGTGTATCCGACTGCATGGCTAACTAAAGATGTATAAATCACTATCGGAGTCCAACAGGTTAACTCCATATGTCTAATTCAGTCAATCCATCATTTATAATTACTTAAACCCATCCAATTGCAGTGGTAGGTGAGAACTAGTGTCTTCCCACATGCAGCCATGCATAACTGGCGCTAACTGAACTGGAGTAGAACTAACTGAATGTAACTGAAGAGTAACTAAGCTTAATTAGTTACCAAATCCCTGCAATTGAAGGAGGTTGGTGCCGTCACTCCCCGTGGCTCCTAAAATGTAGGGATTGGTCTAGGAGGTGCCTAAACTAATGCATGCAAGTGCATTCAATTCCAATTAGCCTCTATCAGTGTTCCCCATACTTTAGTGACTGGTACATGTGGGCCCCATTATGCCAAGTGGACCCAACGATACTAGTGGACCCAATAATTGATAAAATACTCCTAATCTAGGCTAATATAATCTAATAGACAATTCAAACAAGGGAGGATTATAAATTGCAACACCCCCCTGATTCCTAACTTGGACAACTGTGGGCCCTAAAAACAAGGCCAAAAGTCACCCATATACAATCTAAAAGATAAAAAATGTTGCTTAATAAACCGAGGAAATAGGGGAAACCTCATGGGAACCCCCCCCACCTCAAGATAAGTAGGAATCATGAAATACACATTAAAAACTTGCAAAATATTTTGCTGCAATTTGCAGCACTATGCAACAACAAAGCAATATTCAGGTTCTTCTGTGCAGCAACATCTTGAATCTATGCATGTGAACCTCTGAATCCAAAATGAATGATTATGTCTGGAGGAATCTTCCTCTTTGGAAGAATAAGAATATGCTCAACTAAATCAGAAATATAGACAATTGCTAGATGAAAGCTGGACCCATGTAGAGAAACTGAAATCAACTCATAAGAGAGCAAAAGTGCTTGAGAATTCGAACCATGTGAGGAAAACCAAAGCAAATGATATATTACAGCCTTGAACATCAAACCATGTGAGGTAAAATCATCCCCAATTGTTAGGAACAAGTGTCCAGGTGAATGCAAAATGTCTCCCTCTTTACTAGTTATGTGAGGAGATGAACATGTGATCAAATAGATAGGTAGAGAGGCCCTGAGAATGTGGAGAGTGAATGCTTGAGCTCCATAATATGATATAGCTTCATAAATAATCAATGATTCACAAAATATAATATCAGCAAACTCATAAGAGATAACTAACATCAAATCCCCAGCAACAAGTTTGAAGAAGGCTTGCAGTACTTGGTTTGTCACACCAAAATTGGCGAGACCAGCTACAAGCATGAATGGAGGCTCTTGGAACTTAAAAATTGAACAAAATAATATCATATAAGATCCAAATAAAATCATATCATATATAAATAATTTCATATCATATCCAAAAGTGTGGATTGATATCAAATCCCCAGCAGCAATTTTGAAGGAGACTTGTGGTACTTGATTTTTCACACCAAAATTGATGAGAGTAGCTACAAGCATTACTGAAAGGTCTTGAAAATTAAAACCTGAAACAAATAATCTCATATCAGATCTAAATAATATCATATCATATCCAATAATGTGCACCACTGAGACAGTAGATGAACAATTTTCTCCTTCACAATTCTGAGTATTGGTGCATGCAATCATGTAGGAATTTGCTGGAAGCTCTAGATCAATGAGAGTGAATGGATCACTCCTATAATATGATATTATTTACAAAATATACATATTATTACTTATCTTCACACCAAGAAAATCATTAGAGATATAGGAATCAAATTCCTCTTCTTTTTTTGAAACAATCACCGGTAAACTATGCATAGAATTTAAAATAGAAGAATCATTGGAGAATTTTTGCATAGAATGGAAGAAGTGTTTCTCTTCAAAAACAGAGATTTGAATGTCTTCTTCTAGATCATCCATGTGACAAGATGATATATCATATATCTCATAAACTTCCGGAGTAGTAGGATAAGGATTCACTCGAAGGAGACTTTCTTCAATTCGAATTCACTGTGTGGAAGATTCTGCTTCTTCTTCATCTTCAACAATTTGCTTCGCTATAGGAGAGGGACCATAGAGTCCATTCTTGAACTTTCCATGTTGTATTTTATCTGAACCTTTCTCAACAACTGGGATTTTAGAGTAATCTCCCATATGACTTCTATGCCCTTCTAATAGAGGGAAAGTGATGAAGGATTCCCTGGAGGCAACCATGTGGTTGGATGCTCCATAATCTATCAAATAAGCCTTTGACAAAGTCAGTCCTGCATGCAAGGCATGGAATATCTCATGTTATTCAGTTTTCTCTCCATCATCAGATATCTATGCACCTTGTGGAAGGGCAATAATTTTCTGTACACATAGAGCTTTCAACTGGTCAAGGGTCTTCTTCATGCACGAGTCTTCTGAATGAAAATCTGTCATACAATAAGAACACTTTTTCTTCTTCTTGGAGCCCGAAGCTCCTTCATATGTATTCTGATTCTTTTTAGGCTTTGAATTAGATGCTTTAGGCTCCTTCCCCTTAGGTCTCCATTTCGCTTGCACTTTGGTAGATTCTGTCACTAGGAGAGCTTGATCTTTGGAAGTCTTGATGACTCCCATCTAGATCAACTTCTCTTGCTCTTGTATTAAGGACTCGGTAAAGGAATCACAACGAGGGCATATTTCAATTGGGAATGGAAGGTCTTCCAGAATGGAAGATTGAGACAAATACATAATACTCATATCCTAGTTTGCTGAGTATGGAGAGCACATGCTTCTCATCCTTTCTTTCTATTCTACACTGTCTGCATTGGAGTGCAAGAAACTTGAATTTAGTAAAGAATTGTTGTATGGTCTCGAAACTGCTAGGATGCAAGGCTATTAACTCATTCTCCAGAATGTGTCCCTGAAGCTCATCTTTCTTTCCAAACAAGACTTCAAGATTCTCCCAAGCTTCCCTGGGAGTCCTCAAATCTTCAAGGTGAAAGAGGAGATCTTTGGATATGTGAGCACATAGATAACCATGAGCTTCGTCTAAGCGGTTCATAAACTTATTTTTCTTAGCTGGATGATGGGGATCAACCTCCCTTCCAATTATTATCCTGAAGTAGTCCTTGTTGTGCAAGGACAACTGCATATCTTCCCTCCAATCAACATAATTGAAGGGTGTTAGGATCTGAGGTGTGGAGGGTTGAGAATCCATAATTCTCCTGCTGGAACAAGCAATATCTTCACACAAGCTACGTAGCACCGGTATAAATTTCACTGCAAAACCAAAATCATTCGAACTATGTTAGAATCAATTCTTCCCCCTCGACATGAACACGTTCTCAAGGCCCGTCACGCCCACACCGCCACTCTGAATAAATTTAGAGGAAGCAAGGCACTCTTTGTGGGACTTTTGTGGAAAACCAACTGCTTTTGTTGTTCAATGGAGAGTAGACAGACTTGAAGCTTGCTTGAGATGGCTTTTATACCATGTTAGAAATGTTGTGCCATTTAGATCATCAAGAAATGTGTGCAATTAGATTCTTAATTACTATGCAGTGAAGAGGAATGAATTATACAAGCTGAACAAACAAATCTCATAGGAAATAGACAAGTATTACTCAGAGAATTACAGTATTATCTTCATTAAAGAATCTGGTGTTATAATAGTGTTACATAAGGAGGAATTTGAATCATTAGGGATGAATTCAAATCCACCAAATAACTCTAACTGTATCTGACTGCATGGATAATAAAGATGTCGAAATCAATATCGGAGTCCAACAGGTTAAGTCTAGATGTCTAATTCAGTCAATCCATCAGTTATAATCAGCTAAACCAGTCTAATTGCAGTGGTAGGTGAGAAGTAGGTGAGAACTAGTGCTTTCCCACATGCAACCATACATAACTGGTGCTAACTTAATTGGAGTAGAACTAACTGAATGTAACTGAAGAGTAATTAAGCTTAACTAGTTATCAACTCCCAACAACTAAAGGAGGTTGGTGTCAGCACTCACAGTGGCTCCTAAAGTGTAGGGATTGGTCTAGGAGGTGCCTAAACTGATGCATGCAAGTGCAACCATTTCCAGTTAGCCTCTATCAGTGTTCCCCACACTCTAGTGATTGGTACATGTGGCCCCATTAGGCCAAGTGGACCCAATAATTAATAAAAGACTCCTAAGTTGGGCTAATATAATCTAATAGATAGTTTAGAATAGGGAGGATTATAAATCCTAACATAAAACTCATTGGGAGCAAGATATGATTGTTGAGTACGATTCTCTTTTGAAGAACAAGACTTGGTATCTTACTCCTCTTCCTTCGGGAAAAAAATTAGTTGGTTGTAAATGGGTTTCTAAAACTAATTTACTGCAGACAGCCAGATTGAAAAATATAAAGCTAGATTAGTTGCAAAGGTTTTAATCAACTTGAAGGTATTGATTATAATGAAACTTTTGCTCCTATTGCTAAAATGAATACAATAAGAACCATTTTATCTATTTCTTCATCTTATAAATGGAAAATACACCAAATGGATGTTAAAGTGTTTTTTTAAATGGTCATCTTAATGAAGACATGTATATGCAACAATCTCTTGGTTTTATTAATGCTGCATCATCAAGTTTAGTATGTAAATTACACAAGTCTTTATATGGCCTCAAACAAGCACCTAGGAATTGGTATGATAAAATTGATACTTATTTCTTGAATCATGGTTTTAAGTGTTGTATAACTGATCCTAACATGTATGTTAAGCATGTTGATGATAAATATCATTGTTATTGTTTTATATGTGGATGATCTTATTATCATTGGCACCAATTTTTTCTAATTCGAAATATGAAAAGTGAACTTCAAAAGCAGTTTGAAATGACTGATGTTAGTATATTGCACTACTTCTTGGGTCTTCAAATTTGGCATATGGAATATGGTATTATTCTCTCTCAGCTGAAATATGCTACAGTTTTATTGGCCCGTTTCCACATGATTGATTGTAAACCTGCTCCTATGCCTTTTCAGCCCGGTGTAAAGTTAACTGTTGAGTGTACTACTCCTCTTGTTTATGTTACTCTTTATCGTGAGCTTGTTGGTAGTTTGATATATTCCCACAACATACTAGATCTCTCTTTTTCCATCCGTATGGTTTCACAGTTCATGCAGCAGCCTCATTAAATTCATTGGCAAGCAGCCAAGAGAATTCTGAGATACTTACAGGGGACATTGTATTATGGTGTTTTTTATTCGAGCAGTGCTACAATTTTACTTTCTGATTATATAGATTTTGATTGGGGAGGTGAACATTTTGATCGACGGTCAACTACTAGTTATATATTTCAACTTGGTTCAAGTCCAATTTCTTGGCCTAACAAAAAGGTGATTATTCTTTCTTTATTGTCATGTGAAGCAGAGTATAGAGCAGCTAAAGAAGGTGTTTTCTTACGACATGTTCTCACTGAGCTTGGTCTGGTTCCGAAATCATCCACTGTATTGAAATGTGACAATCAAGGTGCAATTCAACTTGCTTACAGTACGGTATATCACTCCAAGACAAAGCATCTTGATATTTATGCTCATTACATTCGAGGTCTTGTCGCAGATGGTATTATTTCTCTTGAGTATTGTCTTATCGAGCAACATGCAACCGATATCTTCACCAAATCCTTAACAACAATGAAGTATATGCATCTTCGTTCTTTATGTAACAATAATAATAAATACATTAAATATTAACTAGTGATATGTAATACTAGGTTAACGGACGTGGACCTTCATTCATGGCTGTCCACCCAATATATAAGGGTGGCTACAAATTGTAATCTATCATCTATCATACATCTTATTTTACATTACTTGCCCTTTATGGCATTTATACATTACTTACACTGGTTATTCTATTATTGAGGAACTTTGTTCCTTTTAAGTGGTATCAGAGCCTCGTTTGGATGATCTGGGCCTTTGGCCTTAATTCTCAGACCTTGTCTGATTTTTGGCTTATTGCCTTATTTTAGGGTTTCCCTAAAATATTGGACATTGTCCAAAAGAAAAAGAAAAACGTAAAAAAAACAAAAGAAAGAAAAAAGAAAAGTAAAAAAAGAAAAGATAAAGTAAAACAAGCACATGGTTTTGCTTTTAAAGTAAAACAAACACATGGTTTTGCTTTCCAGCTTCAACCATGTTTTACTTTGATTTGAATTATTATAATATATTTATAATAGTTCAATTTTTTGTTTTATTATATAAAATAATAAAATAAATATTTTTATTATATAATAATTAATACAATAATTAATTATTATTTAAAAAAACTATATATATAGTTTATAAAAACATTAATATAATTATAATTAATTGATTAATAATTATTATTATAAAATAAAAAGGGAAGAAACAAAAAAAAGGAAAAGAAATAGAAAGAAATAATATTATTGAATATTATTTTTGGAAAAAAAGAAAAAAAAGGGGGTTATTTAACCTAATCAAAGAAGATCTTCTATCATTAAAAAAGCGAAAGAAAAGAAGGCTAGACAATCAAACGAAATCTGCTATCAAGCAAGAAGACCAATTCGTAAAATTGGAATTCAAGAAGTCATGGTGACTATGATACCAAAATTACAATCACAGTTATGGGCAGTTTCAAATGAGCTAAAAGAGTGTGAAATCGCCAATAATAGTCTACTACTCAAAATCGACAAACAGAAACTAAGGATTACTACCTCGGAAATGAATATTGGATTTTTGGAAGATAATAAAAGAAAACTCATAGAAAGGCTAGCAGATAAAGATGAGAAAATATCACGTCTGGAAGGCATCATTCAAAAACTTGACGACTAGATAATAAAGTCAAAAAAAGTCGAAGAACATCTGTATCAGAATATTATCGAATTGGAAGAAGAAATTAGTCATCTTAACAAAGTCGTCATCGACAAAGAAGATGAATTGGCGCAAGTGCATGAAAAGTTAGGAAACCAGGAAACAAAATTACGTCATCATCAACAACAAAAATAAAGACTCCAACAACAACACGGCGACAATAAGAAGACACATAAGTTGGAATTGACAAAAGTTAAGAAGGTATTATCAAGCAATACCAAAGAGATTTGTTGACTATGAAATCATAACAAAACACTGATTACAAAGATCAAAAAATTGAAAAATAGTAGCAAGAGGGAACACTCCGAGAAAGACCTCGAAGGAAAAATACTGGAAAAGCAAGAAGAAAACCAGTTTCTAAATAATCGTAATTAGGAACTACAGAATCAAATCAAGGAGTTAGAAATTGAAAAAATGTCGCAAGATGAAAGAATTGAAAAGATTCAGAATCATAACAAACTATTGGAGAACTAAGAAGCACAAATCCAGGAAAATGCACCTAAAAATCAAATCGAGGAAGTGAAGACAGTCCTCGTCGTAGTCCAAAAGAAAGAAGAACAAACAACACCTACACCTTACAGAAATTCTAATTATAATCGTCATTTTGACCAACGACAAGGTCGAAATGAATATTCATAGAAGACTTATGTGGACTTGTGAAAATATCGACATACTAAGCAACATTTGAGACGAATCGTCCCACAAAATGATCTCAGAGCTCCGATAAAAATAGATCTGGGATGGACCATAGTAGATACGATGCGACAATTTGCCTGGGGAATCCGTAACTCATATCGGCCCATTTCCTCAAATGTCGCAAATAAAAAAAGGAAAGGATCCCAAGATGATCATTCAAAGGAAATCAGACATTGCTATCAATACAGCTTTGAGGACAAAGCTTCCCTTAAGGGGAAGGCAATGTAACAATAATAATAAATACATTAAATATTAACTAGTGATATGTAATACTAGGTTAAGGGACGTGGACCTTCATTCATGGCTGTCCACACAATATATAAGGGTGGCTACAAATTGTAATCTATCATCTATCATACATCTTATTTTACATTACTTGCCCTTTATGACATTTATACGTTACTTATACTGGTTATTCTATTATTGAGGAACTTTGTTCCTTTCACTTTACTTGGGACGAGGAAAGTTGTCATCAAGGGGTAGCGGTAATGACTCCTTCCTTCCTTTGTTAGTGAGATTTTCTCCCAGTCGTTATTAAGGGGGAGTGTTGGCATATTTTATATTCCTTGGAAGGTAATACTGTCTTTGTATTATGTCGGAAGATATCCACAATCTTATGTAAAAGAGTAATACATTATATCCCATATTCATTATGGTAAAGTATACTCTTGATATCCATCATTATATAGAGATGTTATTTAGGGGAATTATATTATCCCACATGGAATATGTGAGAGTAATTCCTCCTCATCTCTTGGTATATAATAGGGTCAAGGGAGTCACATCAAAACAACAGACTTGATATTTCTGTATTGTATTGGGATTTTTGGCATTGCTCTCTTGTAAGCTTGAGGAGATATTATGGAGATAATAGAAGACTACCTTCCTGTGGACGTAGCCCAATTGGGTGAACCATGTATATCTGGTCTTCTCTTTTCTCTTCATTAGAGGAATTTTGGGGTCTAAAATGGGCCTTCTAAGGAAAATAATAAAATAATAGTTGAAATAATAAAATAATAGTTAAAATAATAAAATAATATTTATTAATTTTGGAGGAAGAAAGAAAAAAACTACTTTTNTAATGAGCTCTCCCAATCGAAATTTGAGTAAAAACACAATGAGATATGTCGAAAATACGAACAAAAAAAGTAGTTTTTTTAATGACAAATATGTCAATTCAACCATTATGGTTGACTTATTTTATTGAAATTCTATTGGTTCTTGAATTCCAACTCACAAAAACTTATTTTGGCACGTTTTCTTATAAGGCCCATTTTAGACCCCAAATTTCCTCTAATGGTTCTATTTTGTACTTATTGTTGATATATAATTGGTTTGCATAGATAGGTAAGCTAGTTTAGCTTGATCCTTCTTTCCAACAAATCTTTCAGGTACTTTGCTCAAAATACTCATTCTTAGAGATATAATCCAATGTTCGGATATATAACCCAATGATGGCGAGATGGAATATTTTTAACATATGTGTTCAATTTTTGTGGTTTCCAAAGTTTTAGCTATGGTTTAGTACATTCCATGGTTGATTTGATAGATATATGGGGTTCCAATTGATGCGTGTTATATGTTGATGTTGGTAGCATTTATCCCTGCGTACTGGTGCCATCGATTTCATTTATCCCTGTGCATTTACCTTGAGTACAATAAACCTTTGACATTTAACACCCTTGCCACTTGTTCACTATGTCGATTGTTTAGCTATTGATCGTACATGATGTTAGCGCTATTTTATTTTTGTGGTAGTTGGTGTTTGCGGCCTTATAAATTTCAAGCCTACCTTGGTGGTTTGATATCTCTAAAGCTTGGTTCATTTGATAAATCATGGAGGGTTTTCCAGATTTGACAGGAAAAGGAGTTTTAAGGTGCTTTGGGTAAAAGAAAAAAAGTGTTTCATAATACTTAATATTATTTTACTATGCTAACAAATATTTCAGGAGCACAAAGTGAAAAAGAGGTGATCGTGGGCAAGGAATCCATGAAATCAATTTTTGGAAAAAAAAAGGATGGGATAGAAAGGAGGAAGGAAAAAATGCTGAACTTTTCCATAGCATATGGAAAGACAACATTAGGGCTCTCCAAGGACTGGAAGTTTTCAGAAGAATAGGTTAAGAAGACTGTCAAAATATGGTACAATGAAAGGTCAGGAGTCTTGAAGTGGCAGGAAGAGCGTAAGGTTGATGCACAAACAAAACATTACGTAAAAACCTTGCTTGGGCGTGCTCATCAGTTTCCACATATTAAATATGCCAATTCTTCACTAAAAGGTCACATTGAAAGGGCTTCCATCTATACTCATGTTTAGGGTAGTGCAACAAATGTGGCAATGTGTGCTATGTTGGAAATATTCAGAAACAGTCGATTGAAGAATCTAGGTTGGAAGTTATTATTTTAGGTGTATGATGAAGGATCAATTTGCAAATTATATTGTTCAAAGGGTTTTGGAAACTTGTTATGATCAACAACATGATTTCATTCTTTATCACATTAAAGTGTTGTATTTTTTAGTTTTGTCAAGTTATTTCAGAAGAGGCCGTGGAGAAATGCTAGGAGGCTAAAGAAAATATACTTGGGCATTTTTCAAAGAAGTTGTTTGTCTAAACTCTTGCAAAGAAAAAGTCAATCGAGGGTTCAAGTTAAATCCATATAGCATCCAATAGTCTTAAAACATTTCGCTGGAAGAAATGGTGTGAAGTTAACATTTAATAAGCTCAGCGGAATTTTATGCCCATGTGTAGATCTAAACACGTGTTGGTGCAGTATTATTTTTCTCAGTAGATCATTGGTTTAAAACTATTCCATTGGGGAAAGTGTTCTGTGTTTAATGTTATATGGGCTGAGCGGAATATGATTTCGCTATTTGAAAAAGAGGAAATGAAACCACTTTTTATGGTAGTGGAAACCACTTATGAAATTGGCGACGGGAATATATGTGAAATTTGGGCATTTCTATTAGTGGTTATACATATGGAACCTACGCGAGAGTTTGCAACTCAAATACAAGAGGAATCTATAAAGTTTGGTAGATCATTAAGGATTTCATGCATGCGTTTATATGAAGGAGCACCAAAAGGCCCACAACTAAGGGATTTGGAACGTGGAGTTGATATTGTTGTTACCACACTTGGAAGATTGAATGACATTTTAGAAACAAAAAAATGTAAACCTTTGTCAGATTTCATTTTGGGCACTTGATGAAGCTGATTGTATGCTTGATATGGGATTTGAGCCACAAATTCAGAAATTTGTGAATGAAATTCCACGTCAAAGATAAACATTGATGTATATTGCGACTTGGCCCAAGGAGGTTCGGAAGATAGCTGGTGATTTGTTTAATAATCTTATTCAGGTGACAATAGGGACTGTTGATGAGCTAGCTGCAAATAATTCCATTGCTCATAATGCCAAAGTAATTCCTCCAATGGAGAAACAAAGAAGGGTGGAACAAATTCTTCGGGGACAGGAGCCAGGGCCAAGAATTATAATATTTTGTTCAACAAAAAGGTTGTGTGACTAACTTGCTCTAAATCTTGGTCAAAAATTTGGAGCTATTGCTATCCATCGGGATAAGTTTCAAGGGGAGAAATATTGGGTTTTAGACCAGTTTCAAACTGGGAAAACCCCTATTCTAGTTGCGACAGATGTGGTTTCAAGTGGGCTTTATATTAAAGATATATCGATGGTGATAAATTATAACTTTCCTACTGGTGTTGAAGATTATGTTCATAGAATTGGTAGAACTGGTTGAGCTGGTGCGACAGGATTATCACATACATTTTTGTCCGATAAGGATTCCAAATATGCTCCTAATCTAAACAAGGTTCTAGAACAAGCAAATCAAATATTTCCTCCATAAGTGAAAGACATGGCCTCTCGCTTTGAAAAAAATAGTAATGCATCATATAAACATAGATTCAGAAACATCACAATTGTATGATGGAGGGCATTCAAAACTCAACATTCAAAGAATAAAGAGCATCTACAAGTGGCAGGGTATCAAACATCAGCTAAAGAAATGAGAAAATTATAAGCAACTGGCAGAATCAAGAGCATCTTTGGCATTTGAAACCTATCAAAACAACAAGTGACAAATTTTCTGGAAATGACTATTTTACCAGTGAACTTCAAACATGTGTTTTGGGTAAATTAAAATGAATTCTAAAAAACCGAAAGAGGATTTTCTTCAGCATGGGTTCATTACAAAATAATTTCTCAGTTTCTTCACGGCTATTAAGGGTTAGGGGATTTAAATTGATCTTTACAACGCCTTTTTCTAGATTGTAATTTCTTGTTTTAGTCAGTAACTTCAAACATAGATTATAAGGAGATGGAGAGGGATCTAGAAAAACTAAAACATGGGTTTTGATGGGAATGGGTTAGTTTGCAAAAAAATATCTTGATTTTTATATAGCTGTTAATATTTGAAATATACAAGTGGGGCTTCAAAGCTTATTTTTCAAAAATTTGCCTTCTAAAAGGATGGAAATCAGTTAAAACGTGTCATTTTCTGTTTGTAACTATTTCTATTTTGGGAAAGGGATTGGAGTTCGAAATGAGAGGCTGAGTAGTCATAAGTTTTTTCTATATAAGCATATGTAATAGACAAAAAGAGGGTTCAACTCTCATGGGAAGAGGAGGCTCTTTCATTGTAATTGTTGGGAATTGTTTCATTTTTTGAATGTAAATAAAGTTGCAGAGATGAAAGCTGGAAATTCTTTAAGACGAATTCTTGTGCCAGTGTTTTCTCAGTAAGTGATTGTCTTAAGTGATTGTATTTCCAATTTTTCCACTCCATTATGTATTTTCTTTCATGTTTGAGTGAGAGTAATATGGGCTAGAATTCATCTTTGATGCTCTAGTTTAACAGACTCAAATATTTTAAAATATTTTCTTCTAAAATTATTACAAAATTCATCTTTGTTAGATGCTCTGTTTTAATGGACCATTTTCCTTTGTCTACTACAATCTTGCAATGCCTGAAGTCTGAGGAAATGGTGTCTTCAATGTCTCTATCATTGATTCTTTTCAAACCCCAATTTTTTGCAGCTTAAACCAATATCTTTTATTTGACTCCATTGCCCAATGGTCTCTTTTCAAGACTATCCTACCAAATCTTTATAAAACAAACTTGTCCTATAAAAAATATGACCTTGTGAGTGTTAGTATTGAGTATTTTGAGTGAGAAACCTTTACAATTATTGAGAGACCTCTCCCTGATTGTATAAGGTCAGAATACAGTCTAAAGTTGGTTATGTGGTTACCTCCAGGTTTCCTTGATACAACCCAAGGAAAATCTGAGTGCTAACACATGATTTAAATTTGAACCAGTGATTCAACCTAAACAAATTGGCAAAGTTTCAAACATTTAAACACAAATAATACAACTCAAGTACATAATTCTGCCCACTCAATAATCCTACAAATGTCAAGATCTCTTACCTGCCTCGCTAAATATCCATTTGGAGTTAGAGACCTTAATCACCACCATCAACTTAGGACAGTGAGGATATTTTCCTTCCAAGTTTTCCTTTAAAGAGAAAAGAAAAATGAAAAACAAAATGATGGATTTGTTTGATCTGTGATTTTACGTACTTTTCTTGACCCAAAGTGTCCTAGAACTGATCTCTTTGGTGCAAGTGGCAAACTCCATTGCAAGCATTGGCTTCAAGTTCTCTTTGAAGATATCATTAGTGATCATGTATAACAAGTTCATTTTTCCTACACCACTTTCCCCCAATAGCGCAACCTTTGAACAACCGGTCATACTCTTCATAAAATGTGTAGGCCATGGATTTCTATGGTTTGCTATTCTTGCGCCTTCGATGACAAAAAAATTGACACCAACCTCCTACATCGAAGAATATGTATTTATAGGCAATCCAAAATATGTGTTTATAGGTAATTCAAGGAAGGTTGAATTTCTTTGGCAGATCTGTCTACCATCACTTGCTTGCCTCAACTTCAAGGCATCTCTGCCAAGTCTGCTATTGTGGGCGGTGTTATGGTTTTCCCACTCATAACTACGTGTTGTAACCTGCGGATGGAGGTTGGTGTTTTTTATTATTATTTCTTTTCCCAAATCTGGACACTTTGTTGGTGTTTTTTATTATTTATTCCTAACAAATATTAATAAATTCAAAACTAACAAATAATTTATAAACTCATGCTTATATGATTCATTGATGAATTCAATTTATAAACTCATGGTTATATGATTCATTGATGAATTTAATTTATAAACTCATGGTTATATGATTCATTGATAAATTTAAAATGGTTAAATAACTAACTTTCTAATTTTGTTAAATAACTTAACATTTATTCAAACCAACTCTTTTAGTAAGTGACACTTGTTTCAATCTTTTTATGTCAGACAATTGTTTTTTATCAAATTTGAAGAAATTGTTTTTATTCTTAAGAATAAATATTTGAGAGGAAATGTCTTTATGAATTTCAAAGTGGTATAATATATCATTCTTGCATGAACTTAGTAGTTGGTAAGTGATACTAGTTCCTTTTAAATTGTTATAGGATGTGGCTATAGATTATAATGTTGGGCATACATTAATATACTTATAGTTGTTGATCTCCATGTTGAACCTTGTATTCAAAGTAATGATCATTACATTAAATGTAAAACATGTTATAGAAGCAACAAAATTATGTTGAAGAAAAGTTCTTTCAATTGAATGTTTTCTTTGAAATGATTGCATTGTCAAGGGTTTCTATTTGTTTATCATACTACTAAGTACTTAAGTTGTTATTGAAATAATATTTTAGGGAACTTGATTATGCATTTGTGTCATTGAAACCTAATTTCTATGAAAATTAAGAGTATAATTTATATGGTGACAATTAATCATGGGTACAGTAAAAAAATGACATTTTGCACAACATAGTTTCATATTTTTTAACTAGTATAAATTTTCTTGAATAACTTCAACAAGAATCTTAAAATTGGATATCAAAACCTCATTAATCGTCCATTATGATGACTCTTAATGGGATCAAATTAGAGTATCTTCAATGCATCCCATAAAAAGAAAATGAAAATCAAGTTGAGGTTCAACATGATTGTTATTGTTACTAGATGTTTAGATTATAAATTCTTCCTAAAATTATTGAGGTAAAGCTCATGAAGTTCTAGAGTGAAAAGTGTTTTTACTTCTTCTTAGTTATGCTAGACACAAAATTATTTTGTACAAACATATATTATGTGTTTGAAAGATTCAAGAAGCCAATACCCACATTGTTTTAATATTTATGTGGTAATTACTTCAATTGAATAATTATCCCCAAACCTAAATAAAATTGCATACTTTTGTTTAAAACACTATACATACATTCAACTTATTTTACAATTATATTCTAAACAATACATGTATATTTCAATATACTAAATTTTAATATTAGTAATTACTTATAAGTATTATATATATAGATAAAGTGTTTAAAAAATACACATTTGAACACTATTTTTAATATAAAAATAATATCACTCTTCTTAATATAAGAATAATATTAATCTTCTTAATATAAAAATAAGCATCAATATGAAGGAAAACATTATTTTTGTTTTAATACAATATTTTTTAGTTTTGTAACGTAACATGAAAAAACATTGTTTATTTGAGGTGGAAGCCTTTAGCTTCTTCTCTAAACTTCTTTTAGAATTATCACTGAAAATTTCATACATAAACTCTATTTCACACTAGGCTAACTCTATATGTAGAGTTAGACATGTCCAGAGCCTAAGTCGTAAATGCCTTCTTAAAACGTGAGAAAAGTCTAATAGAATTTTGTTTTTTGGTTTGTGGAAACCGGAAATTTTGTTACCACTATATAAAAAAAATTGAAACAATTAATAGAGCTTCAGCTGGAGCATTACACCAAGGGTATTGCAGAAAGATCTTTCGATCTTCTATTGCATTCCTATCGCTTCATCTTTTTGAAGGAATTAGCGCTCCATTCGAACATTAAACTTCCCAAACGCTTGATTAAGGGCGTTTTCGCTGCACCATTTTTATTATCTTCACCACTAACGTCAACTTTCTCTCCCTGAACAAAAATTGAAAATATTGTTACAAGCTTTTTATTTAATTAAGCTGTAATCGCCGTTAAAAATGGATCCCAAAGTTTCATCTTCACCTTTTGTGCAGAAGATTTGCATGCTGCTTTCTTTTCTAACAGCGGACTTGTTTTTGACTTGTTTTCCATTTTTCTGCAAACAATAAAAACCAAAACCTTAAAAAAAAGGGGAAATTTTCAATCATGATACTGCAAAATCAAAATTGTTCACATGAGGTTTTCTCTTAACGATCAACAAGTTTATTAGGGAAACTGGAGATTACCGGTATTTCCAGCTGAATGCTACTCTTGGAGAATCGTGAGACCCTTGAGGGCACGGAACCTTACTAGTATAGCACAGAAACGAAGGGCCTTCCATGAGGATCACGTCGCCTTTAGGCCATTTTATGCTGCAAACATCCGAGCTGCTTCCGTCGATTGACCAAAAAGATAACGAAATAACTTCTATTTTGGCGGGCCCGTGATTGATAAGACCGAAAATTATGTGCCAGAAATCCCTTCGGCTCTCTGCATCTCTACGTAGTCTACTTTTCATCACCATTTCTACCTCTAGATGCAGTGGAGTCGAATAATTTCTTGAAATACGCTGTGTAGCTGCAGCTTCTTTATTTGCTCCCGGCGCATCTTTTGTCTCTACATGGCGTAGCTTTTGGATCACCTTGCTTGACAGAAGGTAAGGTTTCGCGTCCGCGCCGACCTCTTTAAATATTTCGGCGGTAATTACTTCCTCGGATGTTTCGTTCTTTACAGGATTTGGACTCTGTGAGGCGCTGAATTCGTAAGAGGATTCATCGCAAGAGCTTTGTGTATCTTCTTCTGAGCCAGTGTTTTGGGAAGAACATGAACCCTGTTCGGTCAATGGCTGCACATCCACTTGCTGTAAATTTATTCTTGTTCGCGAAATTCTGCGTCTGGTCTGCCAAATTTTACATAAATCTGGTCAATTCTACTTATTCTATGGCTGTAAGATACGAGAATATCGAGCTTCAATTTACATATTGTTTCCGGTAAATTGGCATTGAGATTGATTGACTAAACTGTTCAGTTTAATTTCAGTAAACTGCATCGTATGCGAACAAAGTCACAAAGAAATTGCCTTAAACTCACTTTGGTCTGATCCAGCTTGAAATCGAAGAAAGTTTCCGGTTTAATATTATTCTCCCGCTGAAAGGAGTCGAAGATCTCTCCTACAGACACGTCCAGTGCTATAAAATCGATTTCTTCAGCGTCTCTTATCTGGTCAACATTTTCTTTGCCTTCGGAACCATTATTCCTGCACATCGCCGCCTTCTATCACATGAACTACCGAAGTACCTCATATTTTAAATAGTTTATGTTTTATTTCTCCAAAACAAGCTGGTAAATCTGTGAAGGCAAACTTCAACGAACTCATTAACTCTATGCAAATAAAAGTGATTTCAGATTATTTCCCGCTTTCAGTCATTAAAGAAAAATAAATTTGTGAGTAAAATTATAAATTAAGGCCGAAAAACCGAACCAGGCGTTATTCATATGCTGAACAAGGATCCTATCAGCCCTATTTTCCAGATCCAAGATCTTCCTTTCGTCTTAAGGAATTCAACAAAGTGATTCTTTGTCAGCAACTTTTAGAAATTAAAGGTAAAAATGTAGTCCCAGCATAAAATGATTCTTCATTTACCTGTTAATACTCGCTCCAGCTGCAGCAATCTTGTGCAATATGATCGTCGAAGTTCTATCAACTTGAGTGCGCCGGAGTCCAGAATTTTGGCCGTCTTACCTAATTTAGCGTCTCTGGAAGCATCTTTCTGGCGAAAAAAATTAAGTCGACTTGACCGAAGAGAGACATTGAATGCCTTGAGGTCTGATATAATCCTGCACCAAAAGTTTAACATAGAATTCGTATCTGTGTTTTTTTACATTTTTCCTGGATTAAAGAAAATTTAAAGTCGGGATTCCTCTAACTTGTTACTGCAGCAAGGAAAAGGATTTCTGTAGGGCGGCGACCAGACCAGCTCCTGTATGCTGTATTTTCGCCATTAAAATTTAAAAGGTAAGTCATAAACAACCTGTAAAAATACACTAACAAAAAACTTAAAATATTTACAAATCTAGTTGAAAAAGACTTATTACAAAGAGAATTCTCGGGTTATTTGATCGCCGTTGGTATTCCAGGCCATTATTCGGCTGTACTGAGATGAGTGAAATTGACAGGAATTGATAGGGTTATTCCCTAGTTACGATCTTGGCCTATTTCCGTGCGAACGACTGTTGCAAATGAGATGAATGCAAAACACGGAGTAGTTTTTGAATTTTTATAGGTTTTTTTTCATCTTTATGTTCTTACTGCCTTTATGGGTTAAAAGTTAATCTTCTTGCACACATGGTAAAGGTTAATGTTGATAAGTTGTATCCTCATTCAGCAAGAAACAGTCGAGGATTTTAGGGTTTCCGGGTCTCGACGACTCTCTCTCGGGCCCTGCTGTTGACTGTTTGCCATGGAGCAGGGGGACTTGCTGACGTGGGTTAGCCATGGAGTCTGCCCTTTGCACCTCTATCCTGGAGGGCTTAGTAATAACCATGAATCAGAGTGGGAATTAAAATTTTAAGCACCTCTTCCTAGGTTGTTAAGGTTTTGAGCATGTTTTTTTGCTGGTTTACTTGTGAGTTTCTTTGGGCTGGGTATTGTTTTTTCTCGGGTGGACTTTTTTTAGAGGACAAGTCATAGGTGACTCACGTGGGTTCTAGTTTTGCATCCTTGTACCACTCACCCTTAGTGTGGAGGGCATTGATTATGGCGTCTTCTCTGAAGCCGCACCGAAATCCCCCAAAGCTCCCTCCAAGGAAAAGGCTTATAAAACCCTTGAGCACAAGCGCTTGTAAGCACATATATATACATGGATAAGGTTGAATTGCTTTGCGGTAGAGCTTTGGTTCGCAGACTTGAATAGTGCAAACTGGATAAAGAGGGTTTGGTCAGTTGGGCTACCCAGTTCTGGAAACTGCTCCTCCTCGACTATGTTCTGAGGGTCAATCA
This sequence comes from Pseudotsuga menziesii, assembly GCA_001517045.1. Taxonomy (NCBI): domain Eukaryota; kingdom Viridiplantae; phylum Streptophyta; class Pinopsida; order Pinales; family Pinaceae; genus Pseudotsuga; species Pseudotsuga menziesii. The sequence goes on from LPNX010365469.1 coordinate 146,313, forward strand.
ACTTGTTAACTGATGGCTTGTCTTCGGGTGTGTGCAAGAAGTTCAGGGTCTCTTTTGGCGTGTTAGATGCAATACAAAACTGAAAAAATAGACATCCATCAACTTGCATGGATATTTTGAGACACTTACACAATGAATCTTGACGATCAGTAAAAAACAAGAAAAAAACAAGAAATGTAGGAAATTGAATGACCTTTCCAAATATATAATTTTTTTCTATTGAAAATGTTGTTAACTATCTAAAGTTGGATATTTTTTAACGGGCACTTTTTTATTTTTGGGACAAATTATAAGGTATATGTTTTTGTGGGTGCAGCCTCTGAGTGTATAAATGATGGAATAAACTTACGAAAACCGGTATACATATAGAGAACATATAGGACTAGTGCATGACTATTTTTCCAATAATAAAAATAATATTTTTAAATTTGTTTTTAATTATCTAAGAGATGAAACCTCGAAAACTATACGTCAATTGTGGGTGCAGTGTTTGAATGTCTTAATGCAATTATTTGGAAATGGGTTTTTTATAGCATGTAGAGGTTGGTGCTCTTTAGTGCACCATACACTTTTTTTTTAAATGGTTGAGAAACGAAAGAGATATGGACAAAACACTAACATTGTGTTTTTTGAGTTGAGGAGTGATAACAGAAGATAAATAAGAAAAAAATAGAAAAAATTATGTATTCTTGTTAAAATTTACATATTTAGATTCTGCAAAAAAAAACCATATATGTTTCTAAAATCTCATAAAAAATGGAGGTGTGCAGCATAATCAGATGAACCGCTAAACACGAGCATATTGGAAATTTGGATACAATGTTGAATTAGCCATGGTTTATCATACTCCAAGGCATAGGCATGTTGAATTTGAAGCAAAGTACAAAGTAGACACATAGACATAGGAATTCCATGAAAGCATGGGTGGAGGCTCGGCCTCGTCATTTGGAGGGAATAAATTTTTGAATTTAACCAATACACGAGGGCGATTTAGTGAAGCACAACGCATACGCGTTTTGTATAAGTAAAATGTGTGCACATTTTATATAAGCAAAACATGAGCGCATTTTGATAAAAGAAAAATAGCGTTGTAGTTAACATCAGTTTCATCATTGTCATCAACACCATTGTCATCATCATCATCATCATCATCACCATCCTCATCATCATCATCACCATGATCATTGATCATCGATCATCAACATCAACATTGCCATGATCATCATCACCATCGTCATCATCATCATCATCTTCATCATCATCATCATCATCATCAACATGATCATCATCATCACCATCAACATCATGAACATCATCATCACCAGCGTCGTCGTCATCAACATCATCGTCATCATCATCATCATCATCATCAACATGATCATCATCATCACCATCAACATCATGAACATCATCATCACAAGCGTCGTCATCATCATCATCATCATCATCAACATCATCGTTATCATCCTCATCATCATCGTCATCCTCCTGATCATCATCATCATCACCATCAACATCATGAAAATCATCATCACCATCGTCGTCATCATCATCATCATCATCCTCATCATCATCATCATCATCATCATCATCGCCATCATCATCACCATCGTCACCATCCTCATCCTCCTCCTCATCATCATCATAAACATCTTCATCATCATCATCATCATCATCATCACCATCCTCATCCTCATCATCACCATCATCATCACCATGATCATTGATCATCGATCATCATCATCAACATCGCCATGATCATATTCATCATCTTCATCATCATCATCAACATCAACATCATCAACATCATCATCACCATCGTCTTCATCATCATCAACGTCAACATCATCAACATCATTATCACCATTGTCATCATATCATCATCATCGTCACCGTCATCATCATCATCAACATGATCATCATTATCACCATCAACATCATGAACATCATCATCACCATCGTTGTCACCATCATCATCAACATTATCGTCATCATCATCATCATCATCCTCATCATCATCATCACCTTCCTCCTCCTCCTCATCATCATCACCATCGTCGTCATCATCATCATCATCATCATCACCACGATCATCAACATCTTCATCATCAACATCATCAACACCATCGTCATCATCATCATCATCAACATCATCAACATCATCATCGTCATCTTCATCATCATCATCACCATCAACATCATGAACATCATCATCACTATCGTTGTCATCATCATCATCAACATCATCGTCATCATCATCATCAACATGATCATCATCGTCATCATCATCATCTTCATCACCATCATCATCATCATCACCATCGTCGTCATCATCATCATCATCACCAACATGATCATCATCGTCATCATCATCGTCCTCATTATCAGCATCACCTTCCTCCTCCTCCTCATCATCATCATCATCATGAACATCATCATCACCATCGTCGTCATCATCATCAACATCATCTTCATCATCATCCTCATCCTCCTCCTCCTCCTCCTCCTCATCACCTTCCTCATCATCATCATCATCAACATGATCATCATCATCACCATCAACATCATGACCATCATCATAACCATCGTTGTCATCATCATCATCATCACCTTCATCATCATCATCATCGTCGTCGTCATCATCAACATCAACATCATGAACATCATCATCACCATCATTGTCGTCATCATCATCATCATCATCGTCATCGCCGTCATCATCACCATCGTCACCATCCTCATCCTCATCCTCATCATCATCATAAACATCTTCACCATCATCATCATCACCATGAACATTGATCATCGATCATCAACATCAACATCGCCATGATCATCATGATCATCTTCGTCATCTTCATCTTCATCATCATCATCATCATCATCTACTTCATCATCGTTATCATCTTCATCATCATCAACACCAACATCATCAACATCATCATCACCATCGTCATCATCATCATCATCTTCATCATCGTTATCATCATCATCATCATCATCAACATCAACATCACCATCGTCATCATCATCATCATTATCATCAACATGATGATGATGATGATGATGATGATGATGATCCTCCTCCTCCTCCTCATCATCATCAACATCAACATCATCACCAACGCCATCATCATTGTCATCTATCATCGATCATCGATCATCATCATCAACATCGCCATGATCATCTTCATCATGTTCATGTTCATCATCATCATCATCTTCATCATCATCATCATCATCATCATCAACATCAACATCATCGTCACCATCATCATCATCACCATGATCATTGATCATCGATCATCATCATCAACATCGTTATGATCATCATCCTCCTCCTCCTCCTCATCATCAACATCAACATCACCAACGTCATCATCAACATCATCATCATCACCATCAATATGGAGGGATGGAATAAGGGAGAGAAAGGAACATATAGGGAGGGATGCAAAGAGATTGAGGGAGGTATTTTTAGAAAGAGATAGGGGTATGTAAGGATTATTGGGGCTATAGAGAGAAACATCTATATGCATGAAAAGAAGGGAACACTAAAAACATTTGTTTTGTTGCTAGCGATAGAAAACATTTGTTTTCTTATGATCTTATTCGTTGCCCTAGCCGTGCACCCACTCTATTAATTGTGCTTAACCATATCACGCGCGCGTTGTACTTATACAAATCGCGTACGCGTTTTGACTCTATATAACGCATGCGCATTTTGTGACTGTAAAAACAGTGGATAGTTTTTGTCCGAGAGCAACTTCACTCTATTTTGATGAAAATTCGATTACCGCGCGTTTTTTTTCAAGAGCACGAGCCCGCCTATGGAAATACTCACAATTTACACATTCTCCATCATTCTTTTTGTTATGCAGGTGCAACTTTGAGGATATATGTCATGGTTGAGGAGCACACAGATAATATATCAAGCTTCAATGTCATTTCATGGTGATGGTGGATATACACAATTGTACCAGAGAATCAGCTTGAGGAACAATTTATGATTTAACTTTCATTTGCTTATTATTCAAGAGAACCAAAGGTAAATTTTCCCATTCATTATTGTTTTGATGGGAAATATGTACAATTGAGAAGGAAGATTGAAGCACCTTGAATGATCAATAGTTATAAAGTAAGTTAAAGGTTTGAAAGCTTGTAACTGAGGAGCAACAAAAACAAACTATATTGAATTGATCATTGTGGTGATGGGGAATGTACGTAACCGAGGAAGAAAATCAACAAGGAAGAAGAGACCTCAAGAGGTCATTGAAGAAGAGAAAAAAAAGAAAAGAATAGACATGATGAATCATAGGCTTTCTTTGAAAACTAATCCAAATCCAATTATAGAGGATACGACAGTTCATCCTATTAATCCAGCACAAGAAAAAAGGAAGCATTCACTAGAGGGAACTTCAATTTCCACAATAGTTGTTGAACAAGCACCCCATGGAAGTATTCAAGAAGCAAAACGTAGGTGCTCATTAGGGGATGTTTCAAATCCCACATCAAGTCAAAGTGATAAGTTACCATCTCAAGATGAAGCTCATGAAGAGGCGTTGTACATGGAGCCTATTATTGAATAGGTGTTGGAAATGGAGCCTATTGTTGAAGAATAAAATAGTATCTGGACCATCGATGAGGATGTTGGACTTCCACCATCCAACTACCAGTAAGAGAATGAAGGACAACAAGTTGCTATTGAAACACCAGAGCGTATTGTTGATGCACTAGATGATAGAAATCCAACCCCCTTACCTCCATTAGAAAGCACACGTCGAAGAACTTCAAAATGTATACAAGTTGATGAAGGACTCCTCAATTCCATTGAAGGTACGCTATCTAAACATAGTATTGCTTATCAAACTCAACAGATACTAAAGGAATATTTTGTTTCTAAATGTGATGGAGATAAATGTATATTATTTTTATCATTGTTAAAATCTAGGGGCATGAATATTGTTAGGAAATTGTTAGGGATAAAGATGATAAAGACTTATGGACCAAGTTCTCATATAGTTAAAAGCTTAGTAGATGCCTTTGGTAAAATTGGTAAGAACACACGGTCAAAGGACCGCAATGCGGCTCGTCATGTGTTGTCACAAGCAATTGTAAATAAGAACACCAGGGTCCTTCGTTTTCTCAAGCCTACATCTAAACTAGTTAATTTGAATGTAAAAACCCTCCGTAGGTATTCTATTAGAAGAGAACATCTTGACACAACCACCCAGACAGATTTTTGGGCATTTATTGGTCGATTTCCACGTCGTGACATGAAGCTAGTTGATGCAGTAAAGGGACTAGTGTAGAGTTTTTGGCATGATCACACAAGGCCTTCTTCAAACTGGAAGGATGTACTAAAACTGAGAAGGGGTTCAAAGGACCGTGAACCACATATTAAGCATCTTCTTGATATAACACAGATAGAACTATACGAGAAATTTAGGAATGAACATAGACAATTGAATTTGGGGCAAGGATCTTTTGAGAAATGTAAGCCCTGGTATGTTAGAATAAATACTTTTCGTAACACTTGTTGTTGTAGATACCATGTAGAATATGAATATTACTATGAAACATTTTTGTACATTCGCTGTGTGTTGCATACTAACCATGTGCAGGATTGCTCCTTGACAATACCACCGACCTCATCAAGAGAATTCATTCATAGTATCATGTGCAATAGGCCTGAGGGGCAAACTTACTATGCAAAATCCTGTTTGGATGGAACTTGCTCCAACTGTGCTGGAATGGAATTATTGAGCCAATGTATGCACGAGACTGGAGACAATGAATTTGGGAATATGGTTACAGACATGAAAAGTTTCAAATATATTAGCTATGAAATAGTCCCAGGGAAAGAAAGAAAAAAAATACAATTGGTGACATCTCATGTACATGCATTTATTTATAAATTTATGTTTGAACAGTTGCATTTCATTCCTTACTTACAAAAAAAACTGATATTGAGATCATTTTGTGTCAACAGGTACAAGTTAGTGTCTTCGTCAAGGAATTTATTGAAAAGACACATCAATATGTTCAGCATGTCCACTTGGCATGCTGGCAGGATGAGAAGTTTAGAATATGCAGAGATAAATTTCCTTGTGGTACTATACTTTCAGTTGTTGATTTTGCCGAGAACTACACTCTGCAACCTCAAAATGAGATCCAAATTCAGTATTATCACTCTAAGCAAGTTTCCTTGATGGTGCATATCACATATAGGCATGGCCCAAATAGCAGTGAAGAGCAAAGAGAAATTCTAAAGGAATATCACTTCTACATAAGTGATGATAGGTGCCATGAATTCCACTATGTACATCATTGCTCCATCATGTTCTATGATCATTTGAAGGGCAAGAACATACAGATGGATCGACACTGGATTTGGTCTGATGGATGTGCTGGTCAGTTCAAAAATGCACGCATATTTCAATGGTTGTGTTCATTGCATAAAAACTACAAAGTTTCACATATGTGGAACTATTTTGAGACTGGGCATGGTAAAGGAGAGCATGATGGAGCCGGAGCATGTGTCAAAAAATCCCTACGAAGAGAGGAATTGAAATTATCTACAATATCTACTATTCGAAATGCTCAATCTATAGTCAGGTGGTGCACGTCAGTAATGGGAGAGGAATCAGCTATACAAGTAGAATCCACAAGAAAGAGACATGTCGAGAGATTTTTTTGGGAGGTGGTAGACATAGATCGTTCACATGCATGGGAATGCAAGACTATTCCTGGGACTCGTGGCTTTCATTCGGTTCTAAGCTCTGATAACCCAGTATTTGAAATTTGGACCAGAAAACTCGCTTGTTTTTGCTTTCCTTGTTGTGATGGTGACTAGGATGTGTGTGAATCATTGGATTGGGTTGATGGATGGGATCGGATATCACTTCCACTTGATCAGCGTGCAATTGTTGAGTTAACTCCGTTGGAAGAAGACCAATTGTCTATTTCTATAGATTTTGATCATGTATCAGACCTTGTACAACCTAGTATGATGCATTTCCTTAACATTTTTTTGTAAAATTTACGTAGTCTTGAAACTCACATTAATGGTCTTGTGTCACACGAAAAATATTTGATCATATACCTACAATCATACTATGCAGGACACCTATACGTAGTGGTTTCCTCAAAAGATAGTGAATGGGGTCGTGATTACTGGTTGGCACGTTGTATAGAGGGAAAGCAAACCCTCATTATGTCCATGACTGATGATGAAAACAACCAAATCCCCATCGGGTCTATGGTTGTTAAAGGTGAATACCTTACACATGACAACAATGCAAGAAAGAAGGGTGGATATGTTTACAGGGATTACAAACCAGGTGCAAGTGTGTATCACTTTACCAACTTAATCATTGGTACAAACCTCCAGGTACGAACAATGCCTAGCCGGAATTCATCGAAGGTACACTACTTCTTACCGGATACAAAACATGAGAAACTAATGGAGACCATCATTATAAGAGATGATCTGGAGGGCTTGGTTGTATGATAATAGGTGGGATCTAGCATGATGAGGTATGTATCATAATTTTAATTTTCCCATGTATGTTTCTTATGAATATGTCAATTTTGTGTTCTTGTACGTTACTTCTTATCGGATACAGAGCACGAGAGACTAATGGAGACCATCATTATAAGAGATGATCCGGAGGGCTTGGTTGTATGATAATAGGTGGGATCTAGCATGACGAGGTATGTATCATAATTTTAATTTATCCATGTATGTTTCTTATGAATATGTCAATTTTGTGTTCTTGATATGAGAAATTTTCCATAATGTTGTTTATAAATATGCCAAAAGTTCTCTTGTATGTCAAGTTAATGAACATGCCAAATTTTACATATGATCAATAAACAATATATATCAATCATATGAACATTTCAAGATCTCATTCACATGATATACATAACATTAGAATACATACATGTACCTCTGTAGGTCATACCTATCAAAGTTCTTTGTAAGCTCTCTTACAGGACTAAAACCCTAATTTTTCAAGTAGGTAATATTTTCAATGTTTTCAGTTGATATATACAACTAGGATGATGGAAACAAGATTGTGCAACGATAAACTTATGTTTTAAGGCTTGTATAATTTTCTTCTTGACAACTCACCACTTATACCTGCATGTCCATTGCCAAAGGGGTAGTGCCTAATAGTGTTGGAATTTCATCTCATTTTTTATTTATTGAGAAGTTTAATTTCTAGTTAAAAGATAATAAAAGATAATAAGAGATTTATTTAACTTTGTTTTTAGTTGATTATGTTTTTTTGAACATTGAAAGTGGAAGAAAATAACCTACTAATATTGACACAAACAACTCAAAAGTAACATGCTTCAACATTATGCATATGAAGTATTCAAAAGTAACATGCGCTAACATTATGCATGTGAAGTAGGTCAACATCATGCATGTGAAGATATTAAGTGATAAAATTAATAAACAAACAAAATTGGGAACCTCTCATGCTTTAGAAAGGTTAATGTTTCATGTAATGCATAATAGAAAATTTTGGGAGGTTGACATGTTGGGTCATTGGTGTAATTGAAATTGTGATATTTTAATTTTCAATTAAAAGATATGATTTTATTAAGGAGTTTAATTTCCAATTAAAAGATAACAATAAAATCATTTACTCATGTTTCTCATTGATCATGTATTATAAAAATCCTGAAACAAAACAACATACTGGCAATGACAGCTCGACAACTCAAAAGTAACATTAAGTCATTGATGCACAGAAATCCATGGGAAGTGGGGATGCAATTGGCGTTGCCATATTTCCCATGCCCAAACACGCTAGCAGGAGTTGACGAAATTCAAAATTGCGGCTCCGTGAGTTTTTTGGTGCACCGAGCATAAGTCCACCAGGTGTCCCTGAACGGTATATGGAGATGACCTGCAACTCACCATAGATCGATGCTTGGGCCTCCGATCGATGAACCATTGATTCCCTTAGATTCGTGAAATGGGATTTTAGCTAGGGGGGGCCTCTCCCTCCTGTCCATTTCCTGGTGACCTCCGTCTACGGTGGTTTTTGAAGCTAGGGTTTCCTCAGTAGGGGACAATGCAGTCATGCCAACGAGGGCCAAAGATGGAAAGCCATGGATGGTGGGGATGCGGCTGGCGTTGCCATATTTCCCATGCCCAAACACGCTAGCAAGAGTTGACGGAATTCAAAATTGTGGCTCCGTGAGGTTTTTGGCGCACCGCGCACAAGTCCACTAGGTGTCCCTGAACGGTATCTGGAGGTGACCTGCAACTCACCATAGATCGATGCTCGAGCCTCCGATTGACTAACCATCAATTCCATTGGATTCATGACATGGGATTTTAGCTTAGGGGGGGCCTCTCCCTCCTGTCCATTTACCGGTGACCTCCATCTACGGTGGTTTCTGAAGCTAGGGTTTCGCTCAGTAGGGGACAATGTAGTCATGCCAACTAGGGAAAAAGATGGAAAGCCACGGACGGTGGGGATGCAGTTGGCGTTGCCATATTTCTTATGCCCAAACATGCTAGCAGGAGTTGACGGAATTCAAAATTGCGTCTCCATGAGGTTTTTTGCGCACCAGGCACAAGTCCACCAGGTGTCCTTGAACGATATCTAGAGGTGACCTGCAACTCGTCATAGATTGATGCTTGGGCCTCCGATCGATGAACCGTCGATTCTGTTGGATTCATGACATGGGATTTTAGCTAGGGGGGAGCCTCTCCCTCCGGTCCATTTCCCGGTGACCTCCGTCTATGGTGGTTTCTGAAGCTAGGGTTTCGTTCAGTAGGGGACAATGCAGTCACGCCAACGAGGGCCAAAGCTGGACATTGCATTTCATTCCAACGAAGGCCAAACTTGGAAAACCTATCCCTAACTAGGGTTTATTGTTTAACATGCATGGCCCATAACCATAAACCTACCAAGGAAACCCTAATCCTAACCCCAATCTTATCTTACTGTCACAACTCAATTCAGAATCAATCTAATGTCCAACTCAACTTTTTCAAATCCGGTGGACTTATGCTTCAAATCATGTTGATTCACGAAGTTGGTTCTCGTTCTTTGGATTCTATTGTAGTTCCTTTAATGCTGAGTGATTAGTCATTGGGTGCATGAGGTTTGTTGAATAGTGTTGTTGGTTGTTGATGAAATGTGAAGCATGTATTGCACTTATTTTTATTAAATTACACTTGAGCATTGACTTAACTTGTAATTTAATGAATCCAAACTCACAATTTTTAATTAGATATATCCAATTGGTGTGCAAGTAGTGAGTTCATTGAAACCTTGAAATACATTGTATTGCACTTATATTTATTAAATTACATGAGAAAGAACTTTGAATTTAGTGTGCATGTAGTGAGATCATTGAAACCTTTAAATATAATAGTTTTTTCATGCACGGTTTTTATTCTATGCCCTGGGTAGGGATTCAACAGGTGTCCCTGAAACCTTGTAGGAGGTGGGATTCAACATGCCATAGAATCATGACTGTTGCTCGAATTGACGAACCGTTGGCTCCATTGGATTTAGGACACCAGGATAGTGCTAGGGTGGCCCTCTAATCTGGTTCCATAGAGAAGAGACCATTTTTTAGGTCAATTTTGGAAACTAGGGTTTTGCTCAGTAAGTGAATGTGAAATTTTTGCACATGGGGGTCAAATTCGCATATTGCTCAACCGTGAAGGTGTGGATAGTGTTCCCACATAAAACATGCCTAAACACACTTGCACAACCCATCAGAAGCCCTTTTTTATGCATGGTTTCCATTCTATGCCCCGGGTAGGGATTCAACAGGTGTCCCTGAAAGCCTGTAGGAGGTGGGATTCAACGTGCCATAGAATCATGACCGTTTCTCGGATCGACGAACCACTGGCTCCATTGGATTCAGAACATTGAGATAGTGCTAGGGTGGCCCTCTAATCTGGTTCCATGGACAAGGGACCATTTTTTGGGTCAATTTTGGAAACTAGGGTTTTGCTCAGTAAGTGAATGTCCAATTTCTGCACATAGGGGTCAAATTTGCATATTGCTCAACCGTGAAGGTGTGGCTAGCGTTCCCACATAATACATGCCTAAACAAGCTTGCACAAACCACTGGAAGCCCTTTTTGATGCACGATTTCCATTCTATGCCTCGGGTAGGGATTCAATAGGTGTCCCTAAAAGTTTGTAGGAGGTGGGATTCAACGTGCCATAGAATCATGACCGTTGCTTGGATTGAAAAACCGTCAGCTCCATTGTATTCAGGACATTGAGATATTGCTAGCGTGGCCCTCTAATCTGGTTAGAAACCATTTTTTTGTCAATTTTGGAAACTAGGGTTTTGCTCAGTAAGTGAATGTGAAATTTTTACACATGGGGGTCAAATTCGCATATTGCTCGATTGTGAAGGTGTGGCTCGCGTTCCCACATAACACATTCCTAAAAACACTTGTACGACCCACCGGAAGCCCTTTTTTATGCATGGTTTCCATTCTATGCCCCGGGTAGGGATTCAAGAGGTGTCCCTAAAAGCCTGTAGGTGGTGGGATTCAACGTGCCATAGAATCATGACCATTGCTTGGATCGACAAACTGTCAGCTCCGTTGGATTCAAGACATCGAGATAGTGCTAGGGTGGCCCTCTAATCTGGGTCCATGGACAAGGGATCATTTTTTCAGTCAATTTTGGGAACTAGGGTTTTGCTCAGTAAGTGAATGTCCAATTTCTGCACATATGGGTCGGCTTTGCAAATTCCTTGACCATGAATGTGTGGCTAGCGTTCCCACATGGAACCTGCCTAAACACACTTGCAAAAAACACTAAAATCCCTTTTTGATGCACGGTTTCCACTCTATGCCCCGTTAGGGATTCAATAGGTGTCTCTAAAAGCCTATAGGAGGTGGGATTCAATGTTCCATAGATTGATGACCGTTACTCAGATCTGTGAACCATCGGCTTCATTGGATTCAGTACATCAGGATAGTGCTAGAGTGGCCCTCTACTCTGGGTCCATGGACAAGGGATCATTTTTTTTGTCAATTTTGGAAACTAGGGTTTTACTCAGTAAGTGAATGTGAAATTTTTGCAGATAAAGGTTAGCTTGAAGGCGATTGTAGATCTTCCCCTCATCCAAGAGATGTGATCATTTGTACGATGAAATGCAGGAGGAGACAATGCCATTACATCAGTAACCATGTAATGGAACATGTTTATGTTTAGAAACAAGTGGCCATTCTATTACGCCATTATTACAAAATATATATATCTTCACACTACGAATGCTTCGAATAATACTCCATAAACATGAATTTATAAAACAAGATTTAGAATAGTACTTCTCTAATCAATTTTTAAACTATAATAAAATCACACATAACTTTCATCTCTTTCAAAGTTGTTACTCGAGGCCATTCATCAAATGCCATGTACATTAACAAAATGATAAAATAATGTGCAGGACATACATAATGTGCAGGATATAGTCATAACCATTATTTTGAAACAACCTTATAATACTTGGATACTTTTAGGTTTGAAGTGTATCCCATGTATTCGTTAGATGAAAGACATCATGCCAAACAATAATTTTATTTACGTAGACCACACTAGTGCATCACTTAAGTGTGTCAACTTCGTGCACCCTTTAAACGTTTGTTAGGTTGTTATGTGGGTAAGGTGCTTTTGTATTCCACCAAGTTGGATCAGTTGCTTAGCTGTGTTGGGTGCTTATGTGTATTAGACCTATGTTCCATATTTTTGAATACAATTTGACATTGTTAATATAACATTGTATATGCAATTGGATTGTGGTAAAAAACAATTAAAATGTACATTTTTGTCATTACGTAATATTGTAATTGTGCATTTTTCTCAAATTTATAACTGATATCTCCATGCAATCGTAAAATCTATGAAAAATTGGGAACATTACACATAGAAACATTCTTCGCCACACATGTATAATCACACTTAAAAGACTGAACCATGAATATCTCAAGAGCCTTGATATGAAATATTTTTTATATCATGAAAGTTATAATACAAAAATAGAAGGCCTATCTATGGCCTGTCAATGTACATGTATCAAAAACATATTTGATGTACATGTGCAAACAAAAGTACATCTGTCCTGGACTGCGCCCCTATACTCTAACTCTGGATTGTACATAAAAATACATATTTGTCATGGACTAACACATCAAAAATCTAACTTTCTCTTTTTTTTCCCGGACCCTGATGCTTTTCGGCTCTGTCTACGACCACTGTGCATCTCTGGCAACTGCAAATCAATGACAATATTTCTCGATCAAGTAACTGAACTAGTATTGTCCATCAATAACAAAGTTTGAAAATTTAAAATATGACTCAATTGTAAATAAAACAAAGACTCACTGCATTCGTCTGGGGTATAGGTGCCTCTGGTGTCGAGGGTATAGGTGCCTCTATTGTCCTCCACCTTGCAGAGAGCCTCTTTGCCAAGCTTCTCTGCTAATAAAAAAAATATATGTCAATTATCTCAAGAATTATCAACATGTACATGAATGAGAAAGTACTAATCAATTATGTAAAAAATGAACATCTCACTGAAAAAACCATTTATAGGGGATTACGCTGGGACTCTTCAGTAGTAAGAGGATCCGTAGGTTGAACGTCAACCTAAATTGCATGCACTAATGGACCAGGGTTTGGATACATTCAACAAATGATTAAATAGTTAGACATCGTGCATGCCCATAAACTATACAAATGAAATGTACAATTACAAATATTCAAGTAGATGTACCTCAGTGTGACTTATCCCTATTGTAGATGCGGCATTGACCGCAACATCAACAATCCCACTAAGGTCTGGCACGGATGACTCTACATCCTGATGTTGTAAACATGCGAAAATAACATTAAGAAAAACCACTTGTGAAGTGAATTCATAGCTAACTAACAACTGCCATTGGAAGTGTGTACATTACTGGGGGATGAGTAGGTTGATCCTCATGCACACCCACTCTGTTCAAGGAAGAGGGACCTCGTCTAGTGTAAACAACCCCCTTATCTATGTTTGGACTATGGGGAGATCCAAACCAAAGAGGTGGTGCAGGGATCTGCGAGGACGTCTACATTCATAAAGTGTTACCATAGTTAGACATGGATTTGAATGGATGGAATAATATGTACTGAAAAAATAACATGTTGTAATATACTTACCCCTTCCTGGGACATATCTCCACCATGGGAGTGACTGCTTCCATCAATTTCTTGCCCCTCTTCAGATGTTAATAGCATCTGCAAGTTTAAAAATTATAAACATTAGCGATCTATAAAGGAGTGTACAGTAAGAAATTTAAATAATTCAAACAAGATTCAGTCATAACCCATGTACTTACATTCTTCAAGTAATCGTTAATTCCACCTTGGACTATGTCGTTGATATCAACGTCTCCAGCATCACGTTCTAAGTGGGGTTCCTGCAACTTAAAAAAATGTAAATATTAGACAATTTAATAAATTAATAAAGACTAACACATGCATTAACAAAATTATATGTAATAACTAAATCACAAGTGTTTAAATATTACCTCAATGGTGGTTCTTTGGGCCTCGGGTACAACCACACCGGGTGCAGTACCACCCCTATGAGAGGCATCAATCTCCTGCAAGAGTAAATATTGCATATATTACGAATCTTTTAATATGTTACATATAGTATGGAAAAATTAAAAATTGAACAATAACAGAGTTTTAAAACAATGTCCTTACCTGACCACCAGTCATCGTAGTGGTACCATGTCTTGGTCCAGGACCATAATAGGGTCCCCCACACGATGTGCAGACTTGTGGCTCGCTCTAAGGCACATGGGATGTCGGTCTATCCCCACCAATAGATGTCCCTCCACCACCAGAAGCTGGTGGTTGTACACCAGCAGAGGAAGAGGGCGCTCTCTGGTCAATAGTGGTCGTGTGTCGAGAGACCATCTCAGCTAGAGTCAAAAATGCCTCTTGTGTCTGGGAAACCATGTCATGTGCAGGAGGGATGTCTGCCCTTGGTAGCTGGGCACGGGGTGCAGGTATTTGTGGATTGGCATCTCTATGCCTAGCATGGGGTCGGTGTTGGGGCATCCCCCTACCAACTCCCTAGGAGCCAAACATGTCAAAATAGTTGACATGTTTCCCCATCACAAACTCTGCATACAATTTTCAGAGGAAGTACATTGGTACTACCCTATTGTTATGAGGGGGAATGTCGAAAACCATGTACCACCTATCCATCCAATTGTCTCTGATGGGTGGAAAGGTGCACCACTCAATAGAAATATGTGGCCTATTGATCTCTGGAATGTCATCTGTCCTAGGCAGTCTAAACAATGAATAGATGTGTTGTTTTGTTATTTTGAGATTTTTTACCTCGTTGTAACTTAACCCATCAGCATATTGTTGTCTTTTCCTCTCCCTATAATATGCAATGCTATACAAAGCATCATTCGATCTTGTGATTGTATCAACAATAGACAACAAAGAATCTGACAAGGAGTGGCGGAGCTCATCTCCACCCCTCCAAGCAGAATCAATCTCTCTCAAATGGGAAATAAACCTCAGTATCTCCGCATTGTTATCCATAGCAGCCACTGTAATCATAATTACAAATAAAATATCATTAGAAATATAAACACATGATATAATGACATATCTAAGCATTGAAAACTGTATAACTAATGACATATAAACTAAATCTATCATGTAAATTTAAAAATTGATCTTGAATTTTACAGTAAAGAATAAACATTTAACATTTTTTCATTTCATATTTATGTCGTAAATTCAAGTATTAATTCCAATTTTAAGTACATGCATGTGTACATAAAGGGTCTTGAGTGCATATGTTGATTGCGAAGCTCCTCTAGCTTATTTTAAGGCTTAGATTATGAAGTTTCATCGAAATTGTGAGGTGCCTTTGCAGGACCAGCTCCCAGATTGCGGGTAGAGGCAACAACTAGACCCTAGAATAGGCAGCATAATGTGTTGTTGATGAATAAAATCCCAGTATAGGAAACGATTTGTTATATATGTAATTATTTGTTGTAGTGTGATGTTTTTTGGACTCCAAAGTCTATTTAGCAGAACTTTATGGATTTTATGGTTGCAAGGGTTCCACTGGATTATATCATGTATGATAGTATGTGATTGGCATGTTTAATCAAATACATCAACCTACCTATGTATCTTCACGTTCATAGAGTCTATTGTTGAACTTTGTTGTCTTGACCTTAACCAAAAAGTACCCTTCGTTCAAGGTGAAATATTTGTTAAAAGCATGGGAAGCTTCTATACCTTATTTTAACACTTGGATTGGGAAGTTTCATCAAAACTATAAGGTGTTTATTGATGTTCTTGGAAGAGCAACTTCAAGAAGTTTCATCAAAATTAGAAGGTGTTTATAGATGTTCTTGGAAGAGCAACTTCGATATTTCGGATAGAGGCAAGGGATTTACCATGTTTGTTTATGTATTTTAGGGGAATACATGAATTCTAATTGATTTTTTTTTAGTTGTATATGCAAGCTTGCAACATAATTGACAAACTTTGCATATTTGTTAATTTTGGTTTGGATTCACAATAGTGAAGTTCGTTTGTTTTTTATGAGTTAATTGGGGTTTTGGTTTACATTGGGCATGTAAATTACTTATGTAAACTTGCATTGTGCTTGACAAACTTTGCATATTTGTGGATTTTGGTATGGATTCACAAGGATCCTTGTGAATATGCATATGGAAATAGTGAAATTCATTTGTTTTTTGAGTTAATTGGGGTTTTGGTTTCCATTGGGCATGGGAATTTTGGGTATGAATTTTGGTAAATAATCAAAATTATTTAATTTTTATCATTAAATTGGGGAATTGGTTTCAATTGGCCAATTACATTGGGGTTCTTGTTTCCATTGGCCAATTCCATTGGGGTTTTTGTTTCAATTGGCCATAATTTAATTTAATTTGGTTTAATTTTTCAATCTAAGGCAAATAAATTGATGAACAAAGAGAAAAAAGCATGAAAAGAAATGAGGAAAATACCTCACAAATAGGATGTTTATCCAAAGGTGGAGATGGAGGGCTTTGGCACACCCAAAAATGTGTTCGCCCAGTCGAGATTTGCTCCAACGTTGTCCAATAGCCGTGCGATGAGGAGAAAAACACGGCCTCGGCCTATTTAAAAAAAAAACAGGCTTTCCAAATTGCGCCTCCATTTTAGTGAACAAAATTGCGCACGCGATTTTGTTCACTAAAACAGAGGCGCAATTTGTTTTACTATCCTAGTTGGCATGCCTATTGGCAGCCTTGGGACTAGGCTTAGCAGGTTCGGGATTGCTTGGGATGATTTATTTTTTGTGGATTAAGAGTGATTGACTTCACTCCACCATTGGATCTAAAAGGTCCCTCAATTTCTTGCACACACCCCTTCCTTTTTCTGGAGAAATCCGACACGGCAAAGATTTTGGATGGCCTTGGAACCATAGGTAAAGGCTCTTTTGTACTCTCCAAATGGCATGTTGACTTCGATATAGTTCCTAAATGTCATATGTGGGTTCTCCTCCTAGCTCTCCCATTATCGCTCTGGTCACGAGAGGCACTTAAGGGACTCACCGATACTTTGGGTCGCTTTGTGGTGGTTGACGAACTTTCTCTTCATGCCTTAGACAAACATATGGCTAGGGTTATGGTGGAGTTAGACATTTCTTTGGGATTACCAGCCGAACTTGATATACAGTGGGGTGAGTGTGTTTTTACTCAACGACTGGATTTCTTGAATATCCCCTTCTGATGCCATTATTGCAGGAACATTGGTAATCTCAAGCAGCGGTGCCCCCTTCTTTCACTAGGTTACCTGAAATTTGATTTGGATTTGGTTGTCATCGACTTTCGAGATGACCAGCTGATCTCATCGTCTTCAGAAAAAGGTACGATATTCTTCAATTTATCTCATTATTTATGAAGGTCTTACTAAGGGTGAACTTAATTTTATTGCGGTTGTGGATTTGGCGTGTAATCATAGTGGACTTTCTAGCTCTCAGGGGATCTGTAATGGTCTTGAATTACCTGTCACGGTTGATTCTTCACACCCTGGGACTGGGGGGATTGGGATTTCTGATGGGGTGGAACTTGTCTACTTGGACCTTCCACCTCGGTTTCATACTATTACTTCCTTGGTTGCAGCACAGGGGAAGGAAAATTGTGCGGCCTCTTTGCTGACTGATCTTGGTGCTAGGGTGTCTTATACTGGTGAACAGGGGCCTGGGTTGACCGTATATTTTCACCTAAGGAGTTCCCTCCTTTAGTTCCTTCTTTGGCCTTAGCGTGTCCTTCCCTCGAGGGTCTTGCCACCACATCTGCCAACCTGAATTGTGCCCCATCTTTCAACTACCCGTCTCTACTTGAAACCCTACCTATTTTCTCTGACAAGATGCCCTTAAACACCTCTGTACTACCCTGGGCCTCTATTCGTCATCCATATGTTACCATCCGAAAGTCTAGAAAGATCAGATCTTCTCCAGACTCATGTGGCGGTGGGTCTTTAGATAATGAAACCCTACACACTCCTCTATTCACCTAGAAAAAAGGGTTTCCAGGGATGACAACTCTCCTTCCCTATCTACCCCACTAAGGGTGCTTAGAGCAATGATCCCCTTGAAGCCTGATACATGACGTGCATCTTATCGTTCAATTTGCGTGGGTGGGGAGGGCCTATGAAACAGAGGGCTATCAAAGCTCTGCTTGATGACCTCCATCTTGATATGATCTTTCTGCAGGAAACCATGTTCTCCATTGATCAAGCGCTTATAGTTTTTGCTAATATCCGTTTGTCTTGGGAATTTTTTGCTACCAGAGTTGTTGGACTGTTTGGGGGAGTTTTGTTGGGTTGAAACCCTTAGGTGGCTCATTCTGAGGCCTACATAGCCCTGGCTAGTATTTTGTTCTAAGCACGATTCATGGGGTCTGACTTTCCCTTGTCCTGCTTGAACTGTTATGCTCCTTATATCAAAAGAGAATAGTTATGGGATTCTGTGTTGGCTGGTGGAATATTTAATATTCCAAACCTGCTCATTGGAGGAGATCTAAACTTCACACTTTCAGATGTTGAGATATGGGTATTTGAAGCTTGGATGGATCCCCTTTTGTCTTACTTTTCACATCTTTTGGTCAATACTCGGATGGTGGATTTGGTACCGATGAAGATGGGGCCGAACTGGAGGAACATTAGGGCTGGGGTGGATAGCATTAGTAAGAGGATCGACAAATTTGGGGCCATGGAAGTGGTGGTTACTTGCCTTGATCGTTATAAAGTGTAATGAAAGCCAAATTTAATTATTAATCTAGGTTAATTAATGTAAATAAACTAAGAGGTGACTTGAAAAGTCACCTCTCTTCCCCAATTACGGTATAAATTACCGGGGCACCTATTATGTAATTCATCTCCTACATTTATTAAATATGCATTTCCTACATTACATTTTTCTTTCCATCTTCCTTACTCTTTCATTGGTATCAGAGCCTTTCGACTCTCGATACCACACCACCACCTCCAATTCCCACCTCCGCTGCAGCCACCTCCTCTTTACCTTCCCTGTACTCCACATTGGTGCCTCACCACATTTTCTCCATCCCACTCTCCCCATTTTTTTGCTGCTCCACTCACCCACCACCCCTCTCCACCTCCAACCATTTGCTGCTGCTCCATGTCGCTGCTCCCTGCTCCATTTGCCCTCCCAATCTGCTATCGTCGCCTTCCCCAGCTTCTGCTGCCTCCATTCTCACCCTGCTACCATTGCCACCTTCCCACTCCACCCTCCCCTCTAATTGCGCCCATCCTCCACCCTCGCTTTCTTCTCCATCCTCCATCCCACCTGCTTTATCCTCCACCCTTACCTCCACTCCAGCCTCCTCCCTCCACGCATTCCAGCTCCCTCCACGCTCCCCATCCGCCAGCTCCCTTCCATCTGCTTTCTCCCCTCCTTGTTCCTTCTCTCTTCCACCTTCGTGTGCTCTCAAACCATGCATCCTTCTCTCTGTCGCCATTCCATTTGCGTTTTCCCCACATCCAATCTGCCAACCACCCATCATTGTTCCCGCCTCCTGTCCAATCTGCTACGCCATCCACCTTCATTCTCCATCGCTCAATGCTGCCTCCACGTGATGGTTGTTTAAACCCATTTGTTAATAATAAATTTTTTAATATTAATAATATTTTTTAATATTAATAATATTTATTAATATTATTATTTATTAATGTTATTATTAATTAAAAAACTATATTATAATAATCATTGTTATTATAATTACTTAAAAAAAACTATATTATAATTATTATTACTTAAAAAAAAGGAAAAAAGGGAGAATCGTGGTGGGCTGCCATTATACAACAAATAAAAATAAGTCCACGTTCATCACTGGGAAGATTCCAACAATCACCAGATCAATGGATGCTCGGTTCGATCAAATCAATGAGAAAATTAACAAGAATTACGAGGAACTCCACGTAAAAATCAAACAAACCAATGACGATTTGACATCAAAGTGGACACAATTTACATCACTAATAGAGAATAGCTTCATCACTCTACAAGAATACCAAAAGAAAAATCAAGCAGTTTTAACCGCCATCTTGGATAGATTACAAATCTCGAATGACCTGCTACCAAACTCTCCAAGAACTCCAGAGCAGCCAGATCCTCTATTCAACATGTCGTCCTCTAACACATATACACAAGGACGCCCAATACGGGTGAAAGTTGAGTTACCCAAATACGACGGGGATGAACGACAATGCATAGCATGGATTAACAAAGCCAAGGAATACCTAGACATCCACAACATCCATTATGACGGTGAGAAAATTAAATACGCATCCATGCATATAGAAGGTAGTGCTTACAACTGGTACTTATGGTGGAAGAATACTGCAAGAATATGTTCTTACAACTGGGTTAGCTTCATGAATGACCTCATCAAAAGATTCCAAGGCGTTGAAGAAAAAGACTTCTTTGCCAAAATCACAAGGTTACAACAAAAAAATAGTGTCGATGAGTACACCTGTGAATGGGAAGCACTTTCAACTCAAGTCCCAGAGTTAACCAATGACCAACAACTACAGACCTACATACATTGTCTAAAACAACACATCCGTGACGAACTAGAGTTACACAACATCTCTACCATGAAGGAAGCATGACGTAAAGCTAGGATTATTGAAAGCAAATCCGTTCAGACAAATGTCGACCAATATGACTCCAAAAAGAGCTCCCTCCATTCAGAATACACAGGAAATCCAAGGTATACATCACCTCAACTTAGGGAAGGAACAAAGCCCAGTTTAGAGGCTCAGAGAATAAAAGAAGGAAAATGTAAGTTCTGTGGAGACAAATGGGATCCTAAACACAAATGCTTACAAAAGAAATTATATGCGTGTGAAGCAGAGCTAGAAGTCAATGAACCAATTGAGAACGATGTAAATATCCAAGAATACTACCACCCAGGAATCGAGGACGACTCCCCACAAATCTCATTAACCGCTATTACCAAAATCTCCCAACCGCAAACATTGAAGATTAAAAGTGATATAAAAAATAATAACGTCATAGTTCTCATCGACTCTGGAAGCACCCATAACTTCGTTAATGTCAACCTTGCTAAAGTATTTAACCTATTTATTCATCCACTACCTAACATGATGGTTATGATAGCAGATGGAAAGAAAACTGACAATGTGGGAAGATGTCACAAGGTTAAGTTACAAATGCAAGAATACAACTTAGAATCAGATTTCTTTGCAGTACCACTGGGAGGAATCAACGTAGTATTAGGAATACAATGGTTACAAACCTTGGGTACATACTCTGCAAATCACCAAGAACATTATATTGAATTCCATGTGTTCAGGAAAACACACAAATTATATGGGTTCCAACCACCTCCGACACAACTGGTTACAGCACATCAGATGGAAAAGATACGTTGGAAATATGCACCAACGTACATACTTCAATGTCGAGAAATGGATATTCTAACAAGTGAAGGAGATATGGACAAACAACTAGAGACACAAGAGCTAATTCAAAAACATCACAAGGTGTTTCAAGAGTTACCTAAGGCATTCCCAACAAACATAAAAACTGAACACATAATCGAAATAGAACCAGGGATAAAACCTGCCAGTAACAACCCATACAGATGTCCACATCAGAGACGTTGCGATAGTTCACATAGTCATTGTCGTCAATTAATCTTTGAGGACAAAGCTTCCTTAAGGGAAAGGCAATGTAATGAAAGCCAAATTTAATTATTAAGCTAGGTTAATTAATGTAAATAAACTAAGAGGTGACTTGNAATGTATAAATTAATGGGGCACCTATTATGTAATTCATCTCCTACATTTATTAAATATACATTTCCTACATTACGTTTTTCTTTCCATCTTCCTTACTCTTTCATAAAGCCTAATTTGAACCTTCGAATATTTCATATCATTTCCCCATTTGTCTTGATTGGGAGGTAGGGATCTCTAGAACCTGTTACCCCTTTAAGTTTAATCACTCTTGGCTCTCTGAGGAGGATTTCACTCTTATGGTTTGTAACACTTGGACCAGTTTGGTGCCTCTGGCAGACTTCAACGTTCTTTGGTTATCAAATTAAAATGGCTTAAGCTGAAGGTTGTTGAGTGGGAAAGGGAAATGAAGAAGTTCAAGGGTTTGGAATTGGATTCTATCAACCAAGACATCAACCTACTTTTCCTTCAGTATCCAACTGATATCCTCTCCGGTGAAGACACACAACTTCTCTCAGCCCTCAAAGCTCACAAGGAACTTCTTCTTGCACATGAAATTTTGACTTGGCGCCTTAAGATTCAGGCTATTTGGTTTGAATTGGGGGACCCAAATACAAAATTATTCCATTGTTTTGCAAACTCTCGGTGTATTGGTAACATGAATTGGGATCTGAATGATGAGGAGGGAAACTGTTGAAGGGATCAACAACAACTTCAGTATGAAGTTGTTCGACATTTCTTCAAACCTTTCAAGGAAGGGGATGATGCTCTTATTTCATAACAACTCCAGGTTATTAAACTGTACACTACCTTTTTCTCACCTGCAGCTTCTGCAGAAGTTGGAAAATATGTAACCTTAGCTGAAGTGGAACTGGTGATTAAATGGTTTGCAAAGGACAAGAGTCCTGGGCCTGATGGTTGGTTGGTAGAATTTTTTATTATTATCTTTTTTCAATTTCGAAGGTCCGGATTTGTTGGAATATATTGAGAAATATCATACTTAGGGCTATTTTTCACGATCCATAAACGTGACATTCCTCACACCTATCCCCAAATGTGAGAAACAGATTCCATTTGCCGATTTTCACCCCATATCTCTTTACAATCTTGCATATAAGTTGATAACCAAAATTATTTCCAATAAGACAAGACCGGTATGGAAGAGGTAATCTCAAAAGAATAGTTCAGATTTCTCAAGAAATGTCAAATTCTGGAAGCAATGGGAATCACCCAAGAATTTCTCTACACTATCAAGATAAAAAAACTGGATTCCCTCATTTAAAAAATCGATCTCATTAAAGCTTTTGATAGGGTGAATTGGGTTTTCTTGCGGCTCATTCTACTTCAAGTGGGCCTGGATGTGAGGATGGTTAACTGGATTATGGCTTATGTCTCCTCAGAAAATTTCTTTGTTAATATAAATGGGTATCTTACGTTCTTCTTCAACGCGTCTCCGGGCATTCGTCAAGGATTCCCCCTTTCAACTCTTAGCTTTCTCGTGGTTATTGAGGGTTTGAGCCATCTCATTAGGGAAGTGAGGAATCAAGGTAAGTTACTTGGGATCATATTTCTTCTATTTTATCCATCACACACCTTCTTTTTGTTGATGATGTGGTACTATTTGGATCTGGATCGGTTGAAGAATGGATGATATTTAAGTTCATCGTTTTCTTGTTTTTCTCAGAATCTAGAATGCGAGTTAGCTAGATGAATTTTTCTTACTTGGGTAGTGGGGTTAAGGAGGATGTGCTTATACAAATATCTTCCTTACTTATAATATGGAACCATAGGAGAAGGGTTTCAAATACCTAGGGTATTGGTTAAAACCCTTCAATTACACTGTTAATGATGGTGTTGGATCATCAAAAAATTTGAGAAAAGGATCAGCAATTGGTCTTTTCGTTTTCTTTCTCTGGGAGATAGATTGATTCTTATTTGTGTGGGCTTATGTGGCATTCTGGTCTACTGGTTTTCACTGGTTAAAATACCGTTTTCTATTATGAGGTCTCTCTGTCAGATTCTGTACAATTTCCTTTGGGGTGGAATGGTTACCAAGAAAAAGGTACCCCTGGCTCATTGGGATATCATTGCCAGACTTTATACTTACAGGGGTTGGAATGTCAAAAACCTAGATTGGTTCAACATCTCCCTTCGATTAAAGAGCCCATGGTTGGCACTATTTGGCAAAGGGCTGTGGCATGAGGTTTTACTGGCTAATTACTTTCACAATACCTCCCTCTTGAGTTGGCTTCACTTTCCAGTAAATACCGTTGTCAGGTCCTCCCTCATTTGGAATGGCTTTGTCTGTGTTTTCAGATGGATTAGTAAAGCCTTAAGTTGGTAGGTCGAGGAGGGAAAGTTGATACATATGGGGATTGATACGATTGTTGAATTGGAAGATACACATGTTCTCTCTGCCTTGTTTTTTATTTACCTTCATGTATATGGACTGTATACACTCAACCATGCTCTCAATCTAGAGGAATGGTCGCCTACAAATGATTATTGGTTAACAGTTGAAGATTTGGATTTTGGTGGAGCCTATAAGGGGGAATGGTTGAGATACATTAGAAACCTCAACTGGGAAGGTATAATACTAAAAAACTAGGAGGATGTATTAGTAATTTGGAACATTAATAAAGCAGATGGTCAGGTTACGACCAACTTGGCTTACAATTTCATTGTCAAATCCCTTATGGAACCAGTGGAGGCTTAGTGGCAGAAACAACTCTGGAATTGGAAGATTCACTCTAAACTTAAATGTTTTACTTGGCTTGCAGCAGAAAATATGATCAATTCCTTGGAAAACTTATGTAGGAGAGGTTGGGTAGAACCAAATAGATGTTGATTATGCAAATCCACGACTGAATCGGTTGACCATGTTTTTGTGACTTTCCCTTTTAGTAGGTTTATCAAGCATACTGTGTATGATATTTTGGGTATGTCATTTATATGGAAATCTCCAAATCTCATTGATACTATGGTAAATTGGATCACTTCATCCCTCGACCACTTATATCTTCTAATCTTAATCATATGGAAGATTTGGCTTTCCCATAATAGGCTCTTATTTGAAGAGGAACACCCTGATATCAACAAGGTCATCTCTGTTATCTTAACACTTCACTTTGATCATCTTGTCATCAAGAAATCTAAGAGTCCCCGTATTATTGGTTCGACCCCTTCATTTACTTTTCCTGACGGTTTTTTTGATGGGGCATCAAGTCTTGGGCTTGGTGGAGCTGGCTCAATTTTATACATCTCCAAGGCCCATTGATTTATTTTGAAACTTGGTTGTGGGAAGAGTACCGACACCCATGCTGAACTGTTAGTGCTCTAGACCTTGTTATATTTTGCTTCTTCTATCGACCTTCTTGGATTGAGCATCTTCGGGGACTCCTTGGTTATCATTAACTGGGAAAACCTTACTTCCTAGTTGCAAGTCCTAGATCTTGATCGTTGGTGTCATCGCATTCACTCCTTGTAGCAGAGCTTTCTATAGCTCAGTTTCTATCACATTACCTCGCATCCTCTGGAAATAGTGCGCACGGATATCTATGGACCAACAAGAACTAAAATCCTGTAGGGAGAATATTATTTTATGTTGCTCATTGATGATTACAAGGATGACTTGGGTGGCATTTCTCAAGGAAAAATTAGAAGCTTTTGAGAAGTTCAGAATCTTCAAAGTAATGGTTGAAAATGAGACATATATGAAAATCAAATGTCTTATATCATACAATGGGGAGATTTTACTTCAAATGAGTTCAATTAGTTTTATGAGATACATGGAATTAAGAGACAATTTTTAGTTGCAAAGACCTCAACAGAACGATGTTGTTGAAAGGAAAAATCGAACGGTCCAAGAAGCTGCTAGAACAATGCTTAATGAAGCAAAGTTGTCAAATGCATATTGGAAAGAAGATGTATACAAAATTGTCTATATACTTAATAGAGGACAAATCAGAGCGAATAAGGACAAAAATCCTTATGAACTATGGTATGGAAGACCAACCTTCATCAAATATTTCAAAGTATTTGGCAGCAATTGTTACATTAAAAGGAATGAGGATGACCTTGGAAAGTTTGAATCTAGGACTGATGAAGGAATATTTCTAGGATATTCATCCACCAAAAAGGCATATAGATGTTACAATAAAAGGTTACACAAGATTGTAGAAAGTGCAGATGTAAGAGTAGATGATATAAAACCAAGAAGAGAAAGAAGTCATGACTATGTTGAAAATACAAATAATGAAGAAAAGGAAGAGTTGCAAGAGGACGAAAGTACTCTTGATGAGGAAGGAATAGAAAAGGAAGATACACAGGAAAGTGAAGAAGACTCCCAAATACCTCATACAAAATCTCCATCTAGAAGGATACAAAAGAATCATCCAAAAACATAGATCATAGGTGATAAAAATGTTGGAGTCAGTATAAGGAGACAACTTATATTTAATGAACAAGCCCTACTCTCAATAGTGGAACCTAAGAATTTTACAGAAGCAATCAAGAATAATGAATGGGTTAAGGCCATGAATGAAGAATTATATTAGTTTTAGAAAAACGAGACCTGGGAAGTTTTCCTAAGACCTAAAGATAAGAATGTTATAGGGACCAAATGGGTTTTCAGGAACAAATTCAACTAGGATGGTCAAGTGATAAGGAATAAGGAAAGATTAGTCTGTAAAGGGTATGCTCATGTGGAAGGGATTGATTTTGAAGAAACTTATGCTCATGTGGAAAGACTTGAAGCAATAAGAATGTTTCTAGCACTCTCAAGGCATAAAAATTTTAAAGTGTATCAAATAGATGTTAAGTGTGCATTTTTTAATGGAAAAATAGAAGAATAGGTTTATATTGAACAACTTGAAGGTTTCCTATTATCAGAAAATAGAGACTATGTTTGCAAACTAAAAAAGGAACTCTATGGTATCAAAAAAGGTCCAAGGGCCTGGTTTTCAAGGATAGACAACTATTTAAAACAACAAGGATTTAAGACTGAAACTAATCTCTAATTGAAAATCGAAAATGAAAATGTGGTCATTGTTGTTGTTTATGTAGATGACATCATTTTTGGAAGAAATTTGCAAACACAAAGTGTAAACTTTTCTTCTGAAATGAAGAAAGAATTCAAAATGTCAATGTTGGGTGAACTAACATTCTTCTTGGGGTTGCAAGTTTACTAAATAGACAAAGGAATCTTTATCTATCAAACTAAGCACATCAAAGACATGCTTAAAATATTTAAGATGGAAGAATCCAAACATGTTATTACTCCTATGATCACAGGTTGTAAATTAAGTTAGGACGATGAGTCTCTGGAAGTGGATCATACCATGTACAGATCCATGATAGGCAACCTGCTATATGTGACAACTACGAGACCAGATGTGATGCAAGCTACAGGTTTGATTGCTAGGTTCTAGTCAAGCCCCAAAGAAACACATGTAACTGCAGTAAAAAGGTTTTCAAACATTTGAAAGGTACTATGGAGTATGGGTTATGGTACCTAAAAATTCAAGATTTTATTCTAAAAGAATTCACTGATGCAGATTGGGCAGGAAGTGTGGATAATAAAAAAAAAGTACCAGTGGAGCAGCATTCTTCTTAGGAAATTGTTTGGTTTCATGGTTAAGTAAAAAAGAATCTTCCATTTCACTCTCCATAGCAAAGGCTGAATATATTGTTGTTGCGTCATGTTGCACCCATGTTATTTGGATGAAGCATACTCTAGAAGACTTACTTGTGAAGTATGGGCACCCAATAATAATAAATTATGATAATACTAGTGCCATAATTATGTCAAAAAACCCTGTCATGCACTCCAAGACAAAAAACATACCAATAAAAAATCATTTCCTAAGAGAACAAGTGTCTCAGAAGGTTGTCAAACTAGAGTATGTTGACTCAAAAGAACAGGTTGCTGATGTTTTCACCAAGCCACTAACTAAGGAAGCCTTTGAGCATATTAGACAGAAGATGGGAGTAATTCCCTTACAAAAATTGTAGAGGTGGAAGCGCAATCTCAGGGGGATATTTGATGATAGGGGGAGTTGTCAGAAAGAAGAAAGACATGAAATCCCCAATAGAATAACAGGTTATCCTTTGTCATTGTTGTCAAATGGGGAGAATGTTTAGATGTTTCCATGAATGCCAAAGGGGGATATTGTTGAGAACATAGTTGTCATTGATGTCAAAGGTGTTCACGAATGAAAAAGGAATAACCAATAGATATGGTAGCAGGATGAATTCAGCATTGATACAAAGGAAAGTCGGTACTAAGGAATTAGGGATTCTGAGAGTGAGGGAAGACAAAGATTGATTGATCGATCGCTGTAAGGATCGATGATGAACCTGTAGGCCTAAGTATGTGCAGGTATTAATGGTTGAGATTGTGATAAGAGAAAATCCATGACTATGGTTGAATGAGATTAATTGATAATCCTCATTCATATGCTTGAGGATCGTGTGGTGGAGATATAAAGGAGCTCTACATCAACGACCCAAATGAATTTCGTTGAGCAACAAGCGAGGAAGATAAAGAAGGGTCAGACCTGCAAAATCAGAAGTGATCATGGAAAAGAACCTTTATGATCGATGACAAAGGTTGATCATGGAACCAAATCAATGGTGGTCAGTGATTCCGCTGGGAGAAATAGATAGGACGAATAAAATCCTGGTGCGCGCAGAATTTTAATGAAATATGCCTTTATTTTATTTGAAGCCCACCACCGATCTTAATTAGACGATCAACAATAATTCCACTGATTCAATAATATACTCTATAATATTTGGAGTCCACCGTCGATCAGAGTAGATCAAGATCTAACGGTCTTAAACGATTCCGCTGATTCAACTAGCAGGGAAATTAATAGTAGAGGCTCGATGTGGAATTCAATGGTTAGGATTAAATCCACAAGGAAATATATAGTGAGGAATGATTTCTGGACAAAGAAGAGGGGAGATCCACAAATTTGCATTAGATCGTAGATCGACGGACATGAGTGAACCTGCAAAGAAATCAACGGTTCATAAGGGAAGCAGAAGAAGGAAACCATAAGACAATAAATCAAGGTCTAGAATAATATGGGTTTACGCAACCCGAAGTACAGAAGGCGTAAAGCAGAAGACGAGAAATCAAGGTCTAGAATAATATGGGTTTCCGCAACCCGAAGTCCGGAAGGCGGAAAGCGAAAGAAAAAAAGTGAAAGGTGGAGAATTGCGAAAATACATTGGGAAATTTCATAGTTCCGCATTCCGAAACGCATAATCTGGAAGATCAACGATAAGGAAGAAATCCATAAAAAGGTCGACGATGCGGAAATATTAGTGTGGAAAGCGGAAATATTGAAATGAAATTTTGGAAAAGTCACAAAACCACATTCTGCTATCCCTATCTTATCTCAGATCAACGGTCACAGAAGAGCCTGTAGGAGATCAACGGTGCGGAACGTTTGGTGCGGAAAGACAACTGCAGAAATCGAAAAAAGACATTGTGAGAAATGTCATAGATCCATAATCCATATTCTGCATCCTATATTAGATCTACGGTCAGGAAAAATCCTGAAATAAAATCAATGGCTCAGAATGATTATGGAAATGAAGATTGCTAAAGGTTAGGACTGGAAGATTAAACAACAAATCGATTAACATGGAATTAACTTAGTTGTTTTTAAGAGGCACGATTCAAGAATAAAATGGCGCAATGATAAAGAGATGTGTTCGTAGGAAATGTGAAGGGATTTATTAATAGAATAATTGAAGGAAAGAAATGGTATCTGTGATTATGAATGATAGAGTCCAAGAAGTGAATAGAATACTAATAAAATTCAGTCATGGGTGGTAGGGTAGCGTTAGGGAAGACTATAATTTTGCAAAGGGTGTTGTAGCATACACAAAAAAAGGGTGTTGTAGCATCCTTTTCTGTTGTAGTAGGAAGAAGCCCAGGGTGTTGGAGCATCCTTGTCTATTGTAGCAGGAAGAAATCCAGGGTGTTGTTGCATCCTTTCTGTAGAAGCAAAGAAAGCAATTTTGTAGATTCATCTTTTTAATGAGTTTGAATTGGTGGTTTTCTCTTTGAAGTTTCCACAATAAAATTTGTGTCTTAACCTGTTTGATTCATTTTTTGTTCCTATATTAAAAGAAAAATAAAATACTAATTCATCCCCCCTCAGTATTATGGGATAATCCAACAATAACTATTTATCAGTTTTGATTATACCAAGCCTCAATGATCCCCTTTAAAACTCAGACATATTACTAACTCCTTGTTTGCATCGAGCTTGCAATTAATTGTTTAATGTTGATACCATATTAGATTACTTTGATAAACATGTAGCTGCTGTAAGACTGTTGGTTTTGCTAATTTTCCAATGATAGAACCCATTGTAGATAACTAACCTCAGTGTTTTCATTACTGTATTTCTCCCTTATCTATTGTTTTACTCACTTCTATCACTCGAACTATTGATTAACCAAATCAATTTGACCAAGAATTTATCATCCTACATGCATATGATCTAACAGTAAAGGCACGTCACATGAAAGTTTATTAAAAAGGAAATGGACAACAAAGTGTAACTTCCAACCCTACTCTTTTTAATGGCCACTCACATGCAATTCATGCTAGACAAATATGGTGAAGTTCCTAATAAGAGAAACCTCCAAAGTTATGAGATGCATGGGAAAGGTTAAGGAAACAAATAGAATAAGATAAGGTGTTTTAAAGATAGTAAAAGTGATTCTTAATAAGGAACACCCTACCTCATTTGACCTATTGTTATGTAAGTTAGCATAATTAATACTTTTTTGTTGAAAAATATTCTAATACTTCTACAGGAATTCCCAACTTTGCAATGCAATTTTTCCTCACTTGCAAGTTTTGAACCTAGAATACCAAACTCCTTATCATAAATATGTTGAATGGAAGATGCAACATCCATTGTATTTGATCTACCTAAGGAACCTACATAGTTTGTATTGAGATCATTAATGCTTGAGGAAATGATTTAGGGAATTGTCCTCTATTTCACATTATCGCTCAAAATTTACTGTAGAATGCACATTTGGGAGGTAGGGTAGTCTGTTTTGATTTGAATATATCTCAATATTAGAAACTCTTTTCAGTGATGCTAATTTTCATGGGAAACTCTGCAATAATCAATATCTGGATCAATGATTTCTCTTCTAAATATCTAGATACTAAACTTGGTAAAAAAACCTCTCTGAGCTCAATTTGTGTGCTGCCCCTAAACGTTATGTTGTTGGTGTTAATTATGAACCCTTGAAACACCGTAGACCTAGCTTCAAATAAACACTCCATAGCTGTACCCTATGGTTTTCACTGATTTTATCATCACTAGATTCACTGAAAATTCCACATACAACACTTCCTCCATCACTATATTGTCGCTCTATGACAAAACCATACAACCTATATGTATGAAAATCGGTCTAGGAAAACCCTTATACAAGAAATATTTTGCCAATTTCTGGTTAGATTAAAAAACAACCTCACTAATCTCAATCTTTGTGCTTCCCCTAAAAGTTATGTTGGTGCTATTAATTATGAACCCCTGAAACACTAGACCCAACCTCAAATAAACACCCCATAGTTGTACCTTATGACTTTCACTGACTTTATCATCACTAAATTCACTAAAAATACCCCATACAACACTTCCTCCATCACTATCTTGTTGCTCTATGACAATACCATGCAACCCATCTGTATGAAAATTGGTTTGGGAAAACTATCCTATATGAGAAACAACCTGCCAATTTATTGTTAAAGTAAAAAACTACTATTATAATACCATTTAAAGAATTTTTTTACTGAATGTGAACCCTCATGAACCACCCTGATTGCATCATGGATCTTCTTAACCAAAAATTCTAGAATTATTTCATCACTCTCAATTTGCACTCCTTCATTAAATCATATAAAAGACATCATACCAGTAGAGGAAAATCATTCTAAGCGATAAAAATACCAAACAAGTTAGTATAAACTTTACTAGGTAAAAGTCATTGAATAAAAAATGTTGGGTATAGAGCATGAAAAAAAATCCTCCGTGCACTATAATGTGCCTTGAAGGAGATACAGAAGCCGAGAAAATCAAATTTGAATGACATAATGATAGAAACAGAAAATGCATTAAATTGTATATGGTTCTATGGAAACTAACCTCTGTAAAGACTGTAGGTGACAACGAACTTTGAACAAATGCAGATATTTTCCACTCGACCACCATCAAATTGATTTCCACTTAGCCAGTGTAAACTTGTAATCAAAATCAACAAAAGATCATGGATTTTTACATGGTGAATTGTTTCCTCTTGCGGCATTATATAGTGACAAAAGCATCCCCATTTTATCAAATTGTTCCACGTTTTCCCTAAATGTGGACCATTTTGGAATAAAAAGAAGCTTCATCTAACAAATTTGGGGTTGAAATCTTTGAAATCCTAATTTACCATGAAATACAAAGACCAAAATCAACATTAAAATCTCCATTAATGAAAGTTGATGGACCAAAGAAGGTAGAAATGTGAATTTTAGGGTGAATCCAACCCTATGGTCTGAAATAACTCCTTCGCAACCTCAATTAAAGGGTGAACTACCTGATATTTTCCCTATGGTCCAGAAATCATGGGTAAATTATTTGTTACTTTGTTAATTACTAGAACAATACATATCTATTACCAATGGTAATGACCCAGTTGCCTGGTAAAAAAAGAATAAACCAGCTAATAAACCTTACGAGGAAATCCCTAGCCCAGTTTTATCTAGACATAATGCATCCAATCATTAATGGAATGACATGATGAAATGAGTAAAACACAAACTAGCCTCCATTAATGAAAGTTGATGTCGAACTACCTGATTTTTCCCTCTCGTCCACAAAATCAAGGGAGAATTAATTGGTATTCCCTCCATTTCTAGAAAATCAAGGTGAAGCAGATTCCCTTGGCCTCCATTACCGAAAATAAGGGGGTGAAATCCCGATTTCTACTATATTTGACATGGAAAAATTCATTTTTCCTTCTTTCACGGTTTTGGCTATTATATTTCTCACAACTATGGGTTTAATAAATATTGGGCTAATATACTAAATTTCAAAATTTATTTTCTATATTAAAAATTCGCCCACCATTTTTTGTGACCCCTATGATTTCCCCATGGGATAAATTTTGCCTCTAAAATTTTACCTGCTACCAGGCTCCAAAAAAAACAATGAGCTACTAAGCTCTGTGGCTAGTGTGAGTATTAGGATTTAAGCAATTTTGTATGAGCTACTAGGATCTATGTGGTTATGTGTGAGTAGTTAAGCTAATGTCAACTAGATATTCATCCAATTATGAGGAACATAGCTCATAGGCTTTGAGATATTTCAGGATGATAGGCAGTAAATTCCCCTAATATATATTTGGTGCCACTTAAATAGTAAAGAATAAAAAGTTAACTTTGAATTCTAGAGAAAATGAATAACATAAATGTGAATAAGAAAAATACTTGAATATGAATTACTAAAGTTAGAAACAACCTTGACCAAAATAAATAAAATTCCTCTTGTATTGGATGAATGATTAAGTACTTGGTGTTGAGCTTCCAGGATTGGGAAAAATTCGATCTTTCAGGCTCTTTGTTGTTGGATCTTTCGAGCTTTGTAAAGTTAGAGCTTTCAGGCTTTTGAGAGCTTTTAGGCTCTTTGCAGGAGATATGCCCTAGAACTGTAAAATTTGATGAAGGGTATCATCCTTGTGTCAGATGAATAAGAAATATACAAGTTGAGGACGCTTGCACGTGATCTAGTAGTTCTGTGAGGATATCGCTCTCATGTATATAAGCATGCCAAAACTTTTGAAAGAAAATATTAGTCATTAAAATCTTGGAACATCAATAATATACAAGAGGTATGTGTGTGAATAATATTTCTGGTATTTTATGCACCATGATATGATAAAGAGTAGAGTATTGGCTGCCATGAAGTGAATCCTTGTGTGATAAAATGTTTGTTGTTATGTGCATTGATAATTCTTTTAATTAGTGTATGTTTCAAACATGTGGAAAATTATGATTATGCATATATTATGTTAATTTAATATGTTTACTATAGTTGAAATGATTACTTATGTTTCCAAGCAAAGTGGAAGTGATTAAAGGTACTTTCGAAGAAGTACCACCATCCTAGAGGTATGTACGTAAGGTTGAATATGGCAAGTTATGTGTCATGAAACAAATGCATGGATGATTGTATTTAGATCAAGAATTTTTGTCATTAACAATGTTGTAAGTGCATAAGAGTAAGACTAAGTTTTAAGTAGTTGTTATGAAAAGAAACAACAAAATGTTGCAAGGAAAAATTCCTATTTATATTTTTCTCGATTTAACAAGGATCATATCTATGCATACGTTTTGAGATAAATGTTGGAAATAGCTTGTTATGATTGTGAAAATATCATATTGAAAAAGACAAGAAACTTTGAATATATCAAAGGAAATTTCAAGGAAGGCAAAGATAGATGAAGCTCAATATTACAAGGGAAAATGTACGTGAAAGACAAAGGCTTGAAATATGCCAACATCGAGGATGGTGTACCTTTAGGGGGGAGTATGTAACATCCTCGGTAAAATCACTATAAGTAATCTTATTTATTTTCCTAAGTTGTGAATTGCTTTGGTAGACTTAGGAGACCGAGGGATTGACTTGATTGAACGAATTGGGGCATGAATCCACTAGGGTGGGGGAGAATGGCTAGGAATACATGAGAATCTATGTTTTAGATTACGAATGTCATATTTGTTTTGCAAACACTTAAATAAGAGTTAATTTGTTAATTCGTTAATTCTTACTTAATCACCTTAAGTTTTAGGTGTCTTCCTAATCAAAGTTAGTGGCTATTTTTCACAAGATTCTAGCACTCTTAAAGTTTATCTAACAACGTAAATCAAATATTATTAAATGATTATTAGTAAATTTAGATTATGTTGTTAAATGTTACCAATATCTTACCTTTTGAGAAAGTGTAAAAAAGACAGTTAAATATTGAAATTATTAGTAATTTAATGACAAGATAGGCCTTTTAACTTCCCAAGGAGTAATATTGAAACAATGAAAAAGTGAGAGAAGCGAGAGAAGTAATAATAATATGTGACTCGATTTTTGGGATGATGTTATCTTGAAATACAAAGATAAGTTATTGTGAATGGAGTCCTATGATTTTGGTTAGGAAAAAGAAGTTGTAATGATTTCTAATTGCCATCGGATATGTACACGAATGAATATAAATATTCATGATAACTACTTCATTCATGTTCATATGTGTGCGTGTGCTTATATTAGAGAATTGATGATAAAACAAAAATTAGTTCAAATGATTAATTAAAATAAACGATACGTTAAAAAAAAGGGTGTTCAAGGGAGGTTTTATCCGACACACCCAAAGATTAAGCAAAGAACCCCATCACATAACCATTTTTTTCATGAAATTAGTTGGATTATAACCATGTACACACCCAGGGGTTTTGGTGGTCATTATATTCTTCACACAGAGTTTGGAATATGGATAAAAGAACACTCTTCTGTCTGCAGATA
>LPNX010365469.1:189344-218431 GCA_001517045.1 Pseudotsuga menziesii
TAGACAAGAATTTCATATAGTGAACGATACAATTTCTTTTTAAACGACGAAGAATTGAAGAATTTATGGAAAAAACACTTACTATGTGTTTTTTTAGTTCAATTAGGACACAATTGAAATTGAAAAAAATAGGAAAGTATAATTTATTTTTAAATAAAAAACACATGTTTAGAATCTGCAGAAAAAATGCTATATATGTTTAATATTTCGTAAAAAATAATTGTGTGTAGCATACTATAACGAGTGGGTAAACACATGCTTCTTCAAAAACTAGAAGAAATGCCCAATTAGTTATGGTTTATCATTTACCGTAGCACAAGTTTGGTATTACCGAAGCAAAGTTTAAACCATACAAATATGACTATTGGTGACATGCAAGCAAGTGAATTGGCAGGGTTTAGGCGCTACAAAATGAGAGCGCGTTATATTTAAATTCAAATTACATTACTCGCCCTTGTAGAATTGAAAAACGTATGCATGTTATAGAACT
This sequence comes from Pseudotsuga menziesii, assembly GCA_001517045.1. NCBI lineage: Eukaryota > Viridiplantae > Streptophyta > Pinopsida > Pinales > Pinaceae > Pseudotsuga > Pseudotsuga menziesii. Next base: position 189,835 of record LPNX010365469.1, read on the forward strand.
AAAAAACGTTTGCGCATTGTAGAACTACAAAACATGTGTTTTATTTAGTTCCACAATGCATGTGCATTATGTAGTTCTATAATGCTTGTGCATTAATCAATACATCAAATTTATGGTTAATAATTGAGAGGGTGTGTGGAAGGGAAGGGCCTATGGGAAGTTGGAAATTCAAGTGAGGATGGGTTAAGGGCCTAGAAGGACGTCGAAAATTCAAGTGGGGGTGGTTAATTGTTGAGAGGGGGTGGGGAATGGTCAAGGGCCTAATAGGATGTTGTAATTTCAAGTAGGGATGGTTAATAGTTGATAGGGGGTGGGGAAGGGTTAAGGGCCTAAAATGATGTTGTAATTTCAAGTGGGGATGGTCAATAGTTGAGAAGGGGTGGGAAAGGTTCAAGGGCCTAGGAGGATGTTGTAAGTTCAAGTGGGGAGAGATGAAAGGAATGAGAACATGATAGGTTAAAAGGGTGAAAGGGGGTGGGGATTGAGAGCACTATTAGAAGGATAAGAGGTGTTGAAGACATATAGGCTTGGAAATAGTACGTGAGACTTAAGTGATAAACAAGGTTAATGTGGAGGGGAGGAAGTGGATGATGGTTTAATGAGAGAGAGGATTGGTGAATAGAAAGGTGGATATGGAGGAATAGAGGAGGAATAGGCTGTTTTATAGAAGAGAGGTGAGAGGAGGGGGGAATTGAAGAGAGGGGAATGAGATGGGGTGAAAAAGAGAATAGGGGTCATAATGAGGTGGGGGATTGAGGAGGAGGGATAAATTGAAAACATAGAGGAAGGAAGTATGAGAGAGAGAGAGAGAGAGAGAGAGAGAGAGAGAGAGAATTATGTACAGAGAGTGTGAGAGAGAATAAGATAGAGAGGGATGGGGGGAAGCAAGGATGAGAGGTATGAGTGGGAAGATAGATAAATGGAGGTAGGGAAAGGAATCAATCTAGAGAGAGATGTGGAGAAAGTGAGAGAGAGGGGGAGATTATGGGAGAAAAAGTGATCCTAGAAATGGATGGAGCTAAGGGGGATGAAATAGAGAGAGAGAGAAATGATGGAGGTAAGGGGATGAGATAGAGAGAGAGACGATGGAGGTAAGGGGATGAGAGAGAGAGGGAGGATGGATGTAAGGGGGGAGAGAGAGAGAGAGAAGTGGAGACAAATCATAGAGTAAGGGAGGGAGGCAAAAAATGGGGAGGGACTTGGATATAGGAGTGAGAGATATATGGGGATAGAACAAGAGAAAGGGATGGGAAGATAGGGAATGAAGGTGTGGGTGGGAGACATGTATGGATTGGTGGTGATGGAGAGAGAGAGAGAGAGTGGGATGGGTGAGAGAAAGAGAGAATATGAGAGGGGGATAGAGACCTAAAGTGAGGGAGGGAGAGAGAGTGACAGAGAGATGGTGACAGGTTCAGAGAAAGATAAAATGAGAGAGAGAGAGAGAGGTGAAGGATGGAGGGAGAAAGGTGGAGATAGATATTGTTAGAAAACAGGACCACAGAGCAATAAACAATAAACAAGATGCAAATATTAAAATAAATCACAAAAGATACACATATATAGTGTGTCTCACCCAAGGTGGGATACATCGACACAAAAATTTCCAGTCCTTTATTATTATACCGTCTAGTAAAATGAAGGGATACAACTTGTAGCAAAACCACTACACTTCCTATTCACTCTCTTGCAGTCTCTCTCACACAATCACATAGATCATTTTACAATACTACAATACAATACACATATATGTATTATAATTTTTTCCTTTTATAGGAGAATTACCATGGGAAAATAGCATGGGTCACCCAATACCATGGGACTACAAAATTTTGGCTGACAAACATCCCAAAAATTTATTGTATGGGCTTTTCCCCCAAACCCTTTTACTCGAGGGTGTTGCCCCTAGACTCTTACTGAGGGGAATTTGGCCCCTGCACCCCCATGATGGGATGAACGTACAATGAAATTGGGGTACAAACACAGTTGAACAATAACATCTCTAAATATGGAAGATCATACTCCACAACCAATAATCTCCCACTTGGAGACTGATCACAACAACTCCACCGCTGTTTCACTTGTTGGACTATGTTATGAACCTTGGAATTGGAAAATTTATCTTCTTCACCTTCATGCTTGAAGTCCAAATCAAACCAAGAAGGACATTAGTTTCTCTCTGGTCACTACATTTCTCAACATGTCTGTAGGATTCTAGAAATTATGTATCTTTTCCAACTTTAACAATTCATCTTCAAGAACAGATCTTATGAAATGGTAGTTGAGTTGTATAAGTTTAGTATTCAAATGAACAGTTGAGTTCTTTGGTAGATGAATGGAACTATGGATATCACTATACAACCTACTATTCTCCTTCTTCTTACCCAATTCATCCATGAACCTCTGCAACCAAATCATCTATTTACTAGCCTCTGTACCAACAACATACTCTACTTCCATTATTTAAAATGCAACAACCTTTTCAGTTTTGAAATCCAAGTTACTAATGTTCCACCTTCAGTAAAAAAATATCATGTGGTGCTCCTCCTGTTGTCTTTATCACCTACCATATATGCATCAACATATACCTATAGAACACTGTCTGAACCTCCAAAACATAATGCATGAGAAGTGGTACCTCTCAAATACTTGAGAATCCACTGTACTTATTTGCAATGCTCTTTACTTGGATTGTTCATATACCTGCTCACAACTCCTGAGTCCCACTGCATGTGCAATATCTGGTCTTGTGCACACCATGGAATAAATCAAGATGCCAACTATGGATGAATAAGGAACTTTATACATGTATTATATCTATTCCAGTGTCTTGGGACACATCTCCTTACTTAGTTTGAAATGGACAACCAAAGGTGTACTAACTGGTTTTTCATTCTCCATTATAAACCTCTCCAACACCTTTTCTATGTACTCACTTTGAGACAACGTCAATTTACGATTTTCCCAGACTTTTATTATTCTCATACCAAGGATTTTCTTTGCAACACCCAAATCCTTGATCGCAAATGATTTAGTTATTTTCCTTTTTGAGCACATTTATATCCTGCATGTTAGACCCTGCAACAAGCATGTAATCCACATACAATAAGAATATAATATATCTTCTATTATCTAGCCTTTTGAAATAAAGATAGTGGTCAGAATGGCATCTACTATAACACTGTTTTGTCATAAACTTATCAAATTTTAAATACCATTGCCTTGGAGCTTGCTTCATGCCATATAAGCTATTCTTCAAACTACAAACCAAATTCTCCTTCCCTTTAACCTCATACCCCTATGGTTGTTGTATATAAATATGTTCCTCTAAATCCCCTTAGAGAAAGGTTGTTTTTACATCTAGTTGTTCAAGATGCAAATCTTCTACATCCGCTAGACTTAAAATAGTCATAATTGAAGTCATTTTAACAATAAAAGACAATATTTCATCAAAATATATAGCTTTCTTTTTTGCAAATTTCTTTATCACAAGTCTATCCTTATACCGCTTCTTGCCTCCTTCCTTCAACCTGTAAACCCATTTATTCTGTAATGCTCTTTTTTTCGCGGGAAACTCAACCAAATCCTAGATTTGGTTTCTTACCAATGAGTCCATATCGTCATTCATTCCTTTCTCCCACTTATTTCTAGTTTCTATTTTCATTGCCTCTTCATAACATTCAGGTTCACCATAATTGGCCATCAATAAATAATACAGTGAAGGAAATATTTGTTCAGTGGGTCTACTTAACCTAGTAGATCTTCTTATATCTACATGAGTTTGAGGTACCTCCTCCTATTCTTGATTTTATGGTACCTTTGGAACTTTATTTTCTTTGATTTCATCAAGCATTGTGTACTCTATGTTTTCCTTTTCCTCTTTATTTCCATGCAATTGATCTTTGTAAATAACCTTTTCATTGAATACTACATATCTACTCCTAATGAGTTTTGTGATTTTCATAATCCCATAAGCGATAACCAAAATCATCAACCCCGTATCCAATAAAGGTACATTTCTTGGATTTAGCCTCAAGATTTGTTGTATTTTCTTTATCAATATGGACAAATGCTTCACAACCAAAATTGATGAGAAATGAGTAGTTTACATTTTTAACTGTCCACGCCTCCTCTGGAATACCACCATCCAAAGTGATTGAAGTCCCTTTCTTTATTAAATAAACAATAGTATCTACAACATCTTCCCAAAACTGTAAGAGAAACCCTGCATGCAATCTCATACACCTTGCATGCTCAATGATTGTTTTGTTCATCCTTTATGACACACCATTTTCTTGTGGTGTTATTGGGATTGTCTTCTCTCTATGTATCCCATGGTATTGAAAGTAACTATCAAACTCCTTGTTACAATATTCACCTCCATTATTAGATTTGATACATTTCAACCTTTTCCCTGTCTCATTCTCAACCAAATATTTCCACTTCTTAAAAGTAGAAAACACATCAGATTTATGTCTAATGCAATAAACCCTAGTTTTTCTAGTTGCATCATCAATAAAAGTAATATAATACTGAGATCCATTGAGATATTGTACCATATCTGGTCTACATACATCTGTATGCACAAAATCTAGCTTTTCACTCTTCTTTTGTTTCCTAACCCTCATAAATCTAACTCTCTTTTGTTTTCTGTAAACATAGTTCTTACAGAATTGCAAACTTTCCTGCTTTAGATCTAGAATCAATTTCCTTGAGTGGAGAATTTGCATCTCGTTCTCACTCATGTGGCCAAGCCTATGATGGCACAATGTTGCACCTGTTTCTGTGGAAGCTACATATATATAATAATAAGTATTATGAGGACATAAATACAAAACACCTATCCTATCTCCTTTCGCTATTACCAACTCTCAATTAGTGACACCATTTTTTTCCAAATGTAGACAAACAACTGCTATCTCCCAATTTCTCTGTTTAGATCAAATTTATTTCCATAGAAGGAATATTCCTTATACATTTTAGTAGCCATTCATTTCTATTTTTTAACTTAATCTGTACATTACTGTTGAGGCCTAGAAAATCGTAGGTAACAACAGTTAGGGATTCTCCCCAATAAACATTCCCAATTAGCCCGTTATTGTTTGGTATGGGGAATCCACCCGATTTACGGTTCGGCTACCGTAGGTCAAATAACAATTAAAGCGTTTTACCGGTTACGGCCTGGTCCACTGTGTATATTTTTAGTTTTTTGATGTTTAAGGTATGATGTGCAAGTGCCTAACTAAAATGTAGACGATAGAGATAACGAGGAGGGTCACAATGTGATGCGCAGGTTCTTACCTCTCGTCTTANGTGCATGCATAAAGAAAAATCACAGATAACTGTTAATATTTCAGAACACATGAACATCAATAGAAATATAAACAACAAGATAGCTTATTGTTAATTAAGTCCTTCATTACTCAATGTGGAAATTTCACAGAATAAACTAGAGTACATTCATAACATGAAAATAAATTCAATGAGTTAGAATGATCTCACAGTTAATGGAAACAAGTTGAAAAACAAATAGTTCATATTCAACTGGTCCATAGCACTTTCTCCAGCAGAAACATGTGACTTTTTATTGTAAAAGGAAATAGTTCTTCTTACAATACTCTCTCAAGATAGTCTGGAAATAAGGTCCTTTCTACATCTAAAACTCTCCTATATTTATACAAAAAAACCAAAACTCTTGGGAGATTCTCCAACCTTTCAGTTTCCAAAATTTTGTCTTGTAGATTGTGCACATAATTTATTACAATATATTACATTTCAAATCAAAATTTACAAAACACTTTATGAGGAAGAGCCAACTTGCTCGCTGATGTACTTCTTCCATGCATGAGCATCTGCTGCTATGCCTTCAAATCCAGAAGGCTCAAGAAATCGAATATTAATCTCATATTTAGCAGCCTGGGTTTTCCCCCCTCTATACTGGTAGGACTCAGGCCCAGCTGGTATTCTAGTAGATGCATGCTCACTGCTGCCTGTGCCATCGCATTCTTCAAGATCCATTCATATAGGTCTTTGACCTGCTGGATTTCTTGCTCATCCTCCTGATACCTATCCTGAAGATGTTTTAGAAACAATTCGTGCTCCTGTAGCACATCCAATCTTTTTTTCCACAAAAGTATGGCATCAATTGTATGTAGAAAGCACTCTCCTGCAATATTCAGCACATGCTCCCTTTGTCTTCTTCATGCTTTTCTTGAACTATTCTGTTACATTAATCACAAATTCCAGTAAATAATACTCCCGTTTTAGAATCTGCTTATCCTTTACTGTTAACTCCGTGGGAAAGTCCTTATTTGTTTCTTCCCAGACCATTATTCCTGTTAGAATCTCTAAAATATCCTAAGATCTATCCAAAAAGTATGAAGTAGTGTCTATAATTTCCTCTAGTCTGGTGTCTATCTAGAAAATTTTACACCTTTCGTCTTCTATACGTATCTGTAGTTGGTGGATCCTTTTTCTTTGAATCAAAACGTGTTCTTTCAAAGGCTGAAGGTCAGTTTTCTGCTCCAAAGCTTCCTTAAGTGATGCGGTCAATGAAGTGTTTTTCTCTTCTAAGGTTGCCACCTGCATTTGATACTGCTTCTCTTTTTCCTCTGTGGTAGCCTTCTCCATTTCCAACTCAGCAACCTTGCTTTGCAACCTGTTCTTATCTGCACTTAAATTCTCATATGATACCTGAAGATCATCCCTTTCAGTTTTTAACATTTGATGTTCTAGCTGTAGCTTTTGTAATTCAGCTAAGCTATCTTGAGCATTCTTTTCTATTTTCTCTGTAGATATTTCTAAAGCATTCTTATTCGCTTGCATAGTTTGGAATTCCGTTCTTGAAGTCTTAACTTCACTAATCATATCTTCATACTTCCTTTTCTGCTTTTGACTCTCATCTCTTTCCTTCTTTAGAGTTTCTTTCAATTGAGCCACATTCTTTCATGATTCCTCTAGATCGGTCATGAGTCTGTCCACGTTGTCTTCCGTCGCTAAGGTTAATGCTACCCCAGCTCTCGCTATCAACTGCGGATCTTCATGTGTACCATGTACCAATGTTTTCTCTGTTATCATCTTTCTCGACTATCCTCCAGTATTGACCTTCTTCTCAGTTCTTTTTACAATTCTTTTCTTTCCTTTATTGTAAAAAATAGTACTAGAATCCAGAAGCTCTTCCCCTTCAGTAGGCATGAAAGGGATCAAATTTATCTCAGAAAACGAAGCTTGTCCCAATACACTGTTAGAAGATGCAACAGGTTCCAAGGGATCAGGATCAGTTTGTCCTTGCTCTTGATCCATTTGATCTTGTACTCCTTGTGTATCCACCTGCTCTGTAGTTTGCTGATCCTTTTGAGATCTTGTTAGTCTCAAACCTTCACTTTCTTCTTTCTTTTTCTTGATTTCAGCTTCTTCTTTTCTCTTTCTTTCTTCCTCTTCCTTCCTAACTGCTTCCTCTACAGCTCGCTTCTTTTCTTCTTCTTCATTTTTCAACCAACTTTCTGCTTCCTGTGCTAGCCTTCTAGCATCTTATTCTCTCTTCTTCACCTCTTCCTCTTCCAATTTCTTATCATTTTCTGAAGTTTTTCCCTTTCCACCCATAGTAGTTATTTTATGTTTGAATCTCTTCTTAAGGGCGGTTATGTTCTTTGCATTTTTGAATGTCTCCTAGTCCTTGTCCCAAAAATCAGTATATTCAAAATGAATTCTTGCTTCTTTGCAGTAATCCGCTACTTTATTGTGGGAGTCATTCCTGTGAAAATTCATTTCACCAAAATGAAATACTCCATCTCCTTAAGAAATTCTGTCGCTTGCTTTACTCTGAAAAACTTGTAGATGCCAAGCAGGAAAGGTACTGTAGGATATGTTGCCCTTTTATGCTCAAACAGAAAATTACCTACACCATCAATATACATCTGGCTAACCGCCTCCTTGTGGAGTACATAATCTGTGGCATACTTTGGTATTAGGGAAGGAGCTCTGGAAACACCATACATCCTTACATACAACCCATCTTTCATCAAATAGTAATCTCCAAACTCCTGTATGGATTTGAATCCCTCTTTAGACATGCAATTACATTCAGTCAAGAAAATGAGGGTATATACGGGCATGATGAAGTGTTCATAGATTTCCTTGTAATAACTATACTACTTATGTGCCCATAACAATTTGTAGACTGCGTACACTGGGGTTCTGTCCTTCTCCCAGTTACATCTCAGAGCAAGAAAAGACTGAGTGCACAGTATGCAGTCAATCGAGATAGAGCTCATATAAAACTCTGATCTCTTTTGACATACCCCTCCTAAGGATGCTGATATGCATGTAGAGAGGTTGTTTGATATTATGTTTGACCAGTTAAAGATGGTTCCTTGGGTAGCCATAAAGAAAATAACTGGTATCCACCCTATCTTGAAGCTCTTCCCATGTGCTTTGCCAAAAATCCTATTTAACATCAATGCAATGAACCTGTAGGGAGTACGAAGAGTAGTGGTGTCATACTCTTCGGAAGGTCTAGTTCGAATTTTTTTTTTGGGTATCATCATTCTTTTTACGGTCTCCACTAGGTCCATAACTATCTCCTTCAACCAACTTTCTGTCAAATAAACCTGGGTTGAGGGTAGATGATAAGCCATAGAGACATATGCAAGACTATATGCAGCGTAGCCTTGCTTAGCAGTATTCTCCAGAATCATTGTGGTTACATCTGCTCTAGGCAGAATCCATCCTATCACTTCTGAACATGGGAATAACTCGGGTCTCGTGGCTACTTTCATTAGGGATGATTTCTCAATGTTGGCATAGATGGCCAGTTGGCAATCATTCTATAGATCTCTCCCCACTTGTATTCTGGTTCGACCCCAGTGGAGGCTTTGGTATCTTCATAAATATACTCTACTTTGGTGATGATCTCTACTTCAGGCTCTCCTTCAACCATAGGAGCCTTCTTCTTTTATCTCTTTGACATGTTTTCATTATAACAATCACCCTGCCACAGTGAAAGGATATTCTTAGACCAAATCAGTTATTAGCAAATGTTTAACAATAAACAGGAAAATATATCAATTTACCTCCTCAATATGCATGCTGCAAAATAAGTCAAACACAATATTTAATGAATGAAATAATCAAGGAGAAAGAAAAGTCCTGCGGGCCGCTTCCTAAAATGCGTAAGCCTCACTGTCTGCAAAACCTCACTTCATCGAAAAATCCTCCATCTTAACTCAGGATGCATCAAACTAATGTTCAATCAAATGTAGGGATGTAACAACCATAATCCTACCGCTCATCATCTACACCAAACTCACAAATACTACCCTACGCAGCGCTTGTCCTCGAGAAAAACCCTAAACCAGCCGAAAATAAAAAATCCTCCACAGTCCCACAGGATAAGGTAAACGTAAGAAAACTGGCTTAATACCCCCAACCAACAATGGAAAAACCAAGAAACGAGTGTTGCAGACAGCGAAACGCTTGTCTGCAACCCTGTCCTAACCCCCTGCGTTGGAACAAATGCATCCATAATGGCTCAAATATCACACAAACTTAGATTCTCACTAAATAAACTGCAAGCATCCTAAAACTCTGCACCTTCCTAGTAAAAACCGACCATGAAAAACCGTAAGGGGTAAGAACATCGTTTATGCGGGAAACCTAACCAATGGGTACCCTAACCAATGGAAAAAAACCTAATGGTTCCTAAATCAGCCAATAGAAACAAAATAACAAAGCCATGGTTCACCTGCCTGGAAAATAGCAGTGTAGTCGATGGGACAGAACCAAATTCCACGGGAGCAAATGGACGAACTAGTTTCTGACAGCTGGGCACGCGTGAATGATGCAGACGACAAGGACCAATGCAAACAATAATTTGAAATACAGATAAACAATATAAAAACATGCCCCTCGTATATATAACACTCGGCAGTCATAACTTATCGGCGGTCAAAACCCTAATCGGCAGCCAAAACCTAAATAAATCGGAAGGATACAGCGAAGGATTGCCGCAATGGCGGGTGCAAACCAAACAATGGGTCCGGGACATTTTAACTTCATCAAACATCGAAACTTCTGACTTCTAAGTTCAGAACATCTAGACAGATCCTCCTCTGCAACATCAGCAATTTAAGGTTGTGTCATTGTGACTCTACCTGTTCTAACGGGTATAGGAAATCGAAGATCCTAAGCTCTAAAAAGTCAGCGAAGAAAAACACTATTTTTAGAACGTCTCAGCACTAGGTTCCCGCAACATCGGCAATGTAAAAAACTAGGACTCTGGCTCAATGTTGCTAAACAACTCAACAACAATAAAAACGTAATCGGATATCAAAACCACTAAATGTTAAGCTCAGAAAAATGAAAACAAGGAGAAAAGAAAAGAGGTTCGACGTATCGGCGAGGTAGTCTGAAGTTCTTCCGACAAGCTTGATCGTTGGATTCAGCAACATCGAAAAGATAGTTTAGTCTACTATGCTTCCGATATCAGAAGGATAGTCGACTAGTCTTCCGATACAGAAAATGAAAAAGATCAAGTTTTTTTAGGAAAAAACTGAACTCCAGGGTAACTTCAGTGAAAACAAAATAATCCTAGGCTAGACTTAATAAAAGCAAATAAAAAGGAGGGCCCTAAAATTGAAAATTTTGGGGAAAAAGTTGCAGCTGCAACAATTGGTGGCTACCTGGTGAACACAGATCTATGAAAAATTTACTCTTTGATCTACAGACTGTTTTGACAATACCAACATGCTGAATTTTTGAAGATATCTGGATTTCCCAAATGGCATATGTATGCACTTTAATCGTTGATTATAGTCCAAGTTAGGGAACAAGGGAACCAAGATTTCAAAGTCTAGATAACTCTTTTGAGGCCAAGAATATGAGTTTCATTTTACCTCTGTCTTTGAGTAGTTTCTAGCTTAGACGCCACATGATTGTAACATATGGTAAACAAATATATCTGTTTTTTCCTCATTCCCATGCCATTTTGCACTTTTGATGCTTTTGGAATTTTGTCCTCTTTTGAGTCCTCCTGCCTGCCTTCTTTCTGAATTTTTAATTCAAGCTCCTCTATCCATAATGTCCTTTTGTGTGAGAGATATGTTTAGTTTTCAGCTCACGGACGGAGAAGAACTTTGGCGATCTTATACGTACTAATATGGTTCAGTACTTTGCTTTGATACATATTGATTTTCCGAGGAGATTTTGACTTTTATTGGCCTTTTTGGCTTTCAATTCATGGCATGGAATCATTTAAATATAATATACTGTCTACCTTGCTTCCTTTCCAAGGGTCTTTTGTTGTCACCCTCTAAGACATTTTCTTTTAGTGTGAGATGAATGGAGCCTCGAAATAGTATTCTGGACCTTTTGATCTTGAGTTATTTCACAAGGATTAAGTAGGACTTCAATGTGTGCATAGCCATTTAGGAAAACTGCTAAACTTGAAGAATTTCTTTCAAATATTAAATGAATTAATAATACACAATCTTGTAATCAAAGATTTTAGTTAACCCAGAATTCTGATGAACTCCATGCAACCAAAAGTCGTGCTTCTTTATTAAAAATTACAATCAATCAAACCCTAACTAAACAAACCAAAACCCTAAAAATAAAAACAAACCAAATGTTTTTTTATGTACAAGAAAACCGAAATAAAAGATCAAGAAAAATAAGGTTTGAGAACTAAGCCATTTACTAGTAAGTTCTCTTCCCACCCCTATAAGTATTGCAACTTGTAAGTCGAGGGGCCTAGCTTTGCTGCAATTTGAAAAGGGCCTACCCTTAACTAATGAACTTAGTGTGCTTTCCCTTTTCATTTTGCGGGTGATCCCACTTAAGAACCAGATCTCTTAATTCGAATTCTTTGTTCCTAGCTTTATGTTTATCAAATCAACGCTTCACTATTTCCTGTTGATGCTTAAATATTTCTTTGGCTTTGGACCTCGACTCTTCTTACTTCAATAGATTATAGATTCTAATTTGTAGAATTTCATTATCGGTACCCCTAGATTCTTGAGCTATTATGGAAGATGGCAACATAATATTGGGAGGAAGGATAGATTCTTTTCCATAAACAAGAGTGTATGGTGACACACCTAAGGAATTCTTGGGTGCAACTCTATCAGCCCAGAGAGCATTAGGTAACGCTAAATGCCAACTTCTTTGATTTTATATTATGGTTTTCTTTAGAATCCTAATCACATTTTTGTTTGTGGATTCTGCCAAACCATTTCCTTGTGGGTAATAATTTTCAGAATAATGCAACTTGATTCCTCTTTCATTAGCAAATGCAGTTAATCTAAAAGAAGAAAAGTAAGTAGCATTATAAAAAAACCAGGGAAATTGGAACCCCAAACTTGGTCATAATGTGATTCTGTTAGAAATCCATGCTACATCTTCGTTTACTTTTCGTAACGGAATGGCCTTAACCCATTTGGTGAAGTAATCAGTCGCTGTCAGAATATACTTGTGCTGCAACGAATAATTTGGGTTTATTTCTCCAATAATATCAGTTCCCCATTGTTCAAATGGTTCTGATAAAATTATTGGTTTTAACAGTCCTGCTACTTTAGCTTGTCTTCCAACACATCTCTGACAAGCATCACATTTTCTAACATGAGCATGAGCATCCTTAAACAGTGTAGGCCAGTAATATCCATCTCTGAGAATATTATGTGTTGTTGTGTCTCCGGAAAAATTACCTCCAGCAGGCCCATCATGCAATTCTGCTACGACCTTCTTTGCATCGTCCTATTCTAAGCATCTGAGAAAAACTCCATCGTAGTTCTTTTTGAACAGTACTCCATCAATTATCTGATATAAAGCCGATTTCAGACGTAATGCTCTCCTTTGTTTGGGACTCCAATGCTCCGACAAATATCCTTCTTGGAGGTAATGGAGTAGGTCCCAGTACCAGGAATCTGGAGCTGTAAACAAAGGACATACATCCACTATATGTAGCTCAGCTTCAGTATCCCAACTATTTTCTACATTGTTTTGACCTTCAGTCATTAGTTTACACAATTGTTGTCCTTTTACTATGGATGCTGGTTTGAACTCAAGATAGTATTCTTGTAAAGCCGTCACCCAGTTTCCTCTTCTTTCTCCTAATTCCTTTTGTACAAAAAGAGATCGTACAGCTGGGTGTGGAACTATTACTTTGGTGCGATTCTTAAGTATATATGGCCTGAATTATTTTACTGCTTTAAAAACTGCATAAGCTTGTTTGTCAACTGCTGGATAATCAATTCAGCTCCCTGTAGACCAGTGCTCATAAATGATATGGGGTACTCGTCTCCCCCATCTTCCTTCTGTGTAAGCACAGCTGCTAACGAATCATCGGTCGCAAAAGTGTACAAAATAAAATCCTTTTCGAAATTTAGACTTTTGAGTGATGGTGCATGAGCAACAGATGTTTTTATCTTGCTGAATGCGTTCTTCTCCACATTAGTCCATTTGAATTGTACACTCTGTTTAACCATTTGCTGCAAAAGTTTGGCGATTTGAGCAAAATTTGGTACAAACCTTTGCACAAAATTGATTGTTCCCATAAACGATTGCCTACCCTTTTTATTATGGAGTAAAGGGATCTGTTCTATGGCTTTAATCCTCTCTGGGTGTATGGAGATCCCTTTCTTAGAAATAACATGACCCAGTAGCTTTCCTTTTGTGACTGCAAACACATATTTCTTAGGATTTAGTGAAATACCATATTTTCGACAACGCTCGAACATTTGTTTTAAATGAAATGCATGCTCTTCTCTTTTTTTCGAAAATATTGTGACATCATCTAGATAAACCACAGCACTACAGCCAATCATACCACGGAAAGCTATATCCATGTCCCTCTGAAAAGTAGCTCCAGCATTAATAAGTCCAAAGGGCATTCTCCTATATGCAAAAGTTCCCCACTTGGTTCTGAACGTGGTTTTAATCCTTTCTTCTTCAGCTACTAATACTTGATTATAACTAGAGAATCCATCTAATAATGAAAACAATTCAGAACCTGAAACCATATGTAGTATTTGCTCCATGGGTGGGACCGGATAGTTATCTTTATTTGAAGCACGATTAAGATTTCTGAAATCTACACAGAGCTTGATTTCTCCTGACTTTTTTTGTACTGGCATGAAATTAGAAAACCATTCCGAATGTTTGACTTTAAATATGATTTTAGCATCCAACAGTATTTTTACTTCACCTTGAATTGAAGGTTCCAGCTTAGGATGCATCTTCCTCAAAGGTTGTTGGTAAGGCTTGATTCCACCTTTAATTGGGATGACATGTTGTAGGATCTTCATGTCATAAGTTTTAAGCTCTTCATAGGTCCAAGAAAACACATCTTTGTACTATTTGAAAAGACTGATGAACTTACTTCTTTCATCCGGAGAACAACACTTTCCCAAATTTACATATTTGGGTTCAGCTTGAGTCCCCAAATTTATTAGCTCGAATTGTAAGGACGAGCTATGGGTCTTGACATTTGCTGGATTTCTAAATTTGTTATCTAAATCAAACATTCGTTCCAAGGTCCTGACTCCTTTGGGAATAAAGTTCCCGAATTTTAATTCTGCTTGATGTTCTTCATCATCTATTATTACTCCTTTGAAGTTATCATCATTCATCAAACACTCCAAAATTTGCTGATCATCGTCAAAAACCCGTATATTTTTGATCATATATGGAACAGAAGGCCTGAAAAGTAATTCAATAGAGCATCTATTATTTGAAAGTACTAGCCTTGCAACTGAGGTAGCTAGTAAATCAACTGCTTCATTCTTTAATCTAGGAATGGACACAATATTGAATGTATGAAAATTTATAAGCAAATCCCAAACTTCATTTTTGTAAGCTTTCAAATGTGGTGAAATACAGTGTATCTTATTCTGAATTTGCTTAACAATGATTTCAGAATCTCCATATACTTTCAGATTTTTTACTTTCAGTTCTATTGATTTTTTAAGTCCCTGAACTAGTGCTTCGTATTCGGCTGTGTTATTTGTGCATTCAAATTCTAACCTACAAGAAAGAAAATGTTTATTTTCTTCTGGATCAATCAAGACACAGCCAACTCCCAATCCCTCCAATGTTTTAGAACCATCAAATAAAGAGTCCAAAAACTATCTACCTCTACTGAATTTGGATTACAGACTACATCTGAAACTAGATTTATTATATTACAGTCAATCTCATCAGCCCATGAAAATCAAAGGAGATCAGGCTGGGTGTCAAGTATACTGCTGGCTTCTTCAACTTGGTAATTTCTTGGTTCCAATTCAATGAATTAATTTCCCAATACAGAGTTTACTAGTTCATTTTTTCCCTCTAACTGAGTGACATTGTATTTCATTTGAGGCTTTCTTAATACTTTTATCTGATTTGGACTTCCCTTATGAGGAAAACATAGATGTTACCAATCTAATGCAAAATATCCTTCTAACCTCACCGACCAGTTTCGACTCAAAACCAGTCCATAAGCACATGGTATGTATGCTACTACAATGTTGATGTACTGACATACCCTCTCATCTACGGATAAGCGAATCAGAATGTCCTCCATTTCTCCTATTACTTTTACAGCTGTCCTGTCTAATTGAAGAACTTTCCAAGTAGATGGTTTAGGTTGACCATTGATTTTCTTGCAAACTGAAAGTGGCATAACATTGACTGATGTTCCTGAATCCACTAAACAGTTGTGCACATTATAGTTGAAAATTTCAAAAGTTAGGAGAAAAGTTCGAGTTGTATACTTAGACTTCCCTCCTAACCTTGCCTCACCAATTTCTTCCTTAGGTTGGTTGTCATTGGGAGGCTCCTCTTCTCGTATCTCAAGTGCTTTTAAAAGTTTCTCTTTTTGCTGAGGTAAATTACACATTTCAAACAATGAGATATTTCTTTAACTTTTTTAATGTCTTCCACAATATCATATCCCATCTCAGGTTCTTTGAGATTCTTCTTGACATTATGAATCTTAACTTCAACAGGATTAGGAGGTGTGTTGATTTTCTTCATATCTTGATTTGAAATGGCAAATTCAGGTATTTTAACAGTTGTAGTGTTTTTCTGTATCTTCTTCATGTTTTCTTGAAGTTTCTTAATCTTAGGAAGTATTGACTTATATTCTTGTAACAGACTCAGACTTCTTGTTGTTACATTGTTTTCTGGTGTTTCCCCTTGTATTAGAAAATCTTCTTCTTCTGTATCAAACATAGAGACACAGTCCCATAAAACTAAAGTATCTTCCTCTTGTTTTTCCATATGTTCACTATCCTTTTCTTCCTCACCAGTTTCTATCAGTTTGGAGTCCAATAATTGATTCATTAATAATGTCATAGAATTAATCCATTGTGGGCAATTCTTCTCAGAATGAGGTTGCTGATGAAAATTACAAAAATTATCCATGCCTACATCAGTTAAATTCATTGCTGCAGGACTGCGTGGAGGAGGTTTAGGTTGAATGTTGTCTTCCCTTTTTTTATAATAAGGCTTATATGGTTTGTGAGCCTCCTTCTCTTTTTATAAATCTATCACTCTGTTGGATAACTTCTACATCATCTTCACCATCCCTTCGAAATTCTGTGCTCGCTCATCCTTAGGTTTAGTCAGTAATAAAGGTTTCTTGTTTCCAAAAGTCTTTTCTTCTGACTGTACAGGGTAATTTTCTATACTCTCCATCTCCACCTCTACCTTATCAGCTTCTTCATAGGTTTTTGCTAATGTAGGTCTCGCTGATCTCTTAGCAAACATGGCTAGATCAGGCCCAAGAGCTGAGGTATAGTATTCAATTAGAGCATTTTCAAATGGCTTATCAGCTGCAATGAAATTGTTTAGGTAAGCAACAAATATTTGAGTAAAATTATGCACTCTTCCTTTCCTTTCTTTCTTTAGAGCACATAACCCTTTCATTAAAGCTGCATGAGTTTTTTGAACTACATATTTACTTCTAAACATTCTCTCAAAGGTGTTCCAATCCGTGATTGAATTTGCAAGAAGGGAAAAATACCATGAGGCTGCTTTTCCTTTCAGGGTGTGGGGAAAAAATCTACAGACCACATATTCATGCTCTCCAGCTCGTATTCCTTCTATATCCATGTAAAAACTTTACAAATGATCATCTACCAGAATTCCTTCACTTGGTTCAAACTTAGGTAACATCTTGTCGAAATCCTGAGGCAAATCATGCAAGGGAGGTGTAAAATTTAAAGGCGACCTAGCCCTCCAAGCAGGTTACGGAGGTGGTTGGTTTTCATTTACATTAGCCATGATTCTGGGTGGACTATGAGGTTGCGACTAAACAGGGGTCTGGAAAGGTGAACAGTAAGGTGAATCCAGATCCAATTGATTTAAAGGTTGGTCAACTTCTTGTAAGGATTCTTCTACCAGTTCTTCAAGATCTTCTACCAACACTGAGTCTTCTAATTGAGGGCGATCTTTCTTCTGGTACTCTCTTCTAGGTAGGACAGAAATAATAGGTAATCCTCCAATATTTTTCTCATATGCCTTGGTAATTCTTCTTAAATCATCAACCATTTCGTTATGATACAGATACCCTTTCTCTTTATCTTCAGGAGTGGGTTTTTGAAGCAAACTATTTTTAGAACTGTCACCGATGGAGTGATTTCAAGGAAGTGAGCTTCCTTGGCCAGCCATGCACTGGAGGTTCAGGCCCTCCTTCTAGCGCCAAAAAACTGTTGAGGCCTGGAAAATCATAGGCAACAACAGTTAGGGATTCTCCCCAATAAACGTTCCAAATTAGCCCATTATTGTTTGGTATGGGGAATCTGTTCGGTTTATGGTCTGGCTACCGTAGGTCAAATAACAATTAAAGTGTTTTACCAGTTACGGCCCGGTCCACTATGTGTATTTTTAGTTTTTTGATGTTTAAGGTATGATGTACAAGTGGCTAGCTAAAATGCAGACGATAGAGATAATGAGGACGATCACAATGTGATGCGCAGGTTCTTACCTCTCGTCTTACCTCTCTCGCATCTAAATCACAAACAACAAGAAACTAACTAAGACTTATTAACCTATACCTAGGGAGCAAAACTATCTTTAGTGGTGAGTAATGTATTGTAGTGCATGCATAAATAAAAATCACAGATAGCTGTTAATATTTTAGAACACGTGAACATCAATAGAAATATAAACAACAAGATAGCTTATTGTTAATTAAGTCCTTCATTACTCAATGTAGAAATTTCATAGAATAAACCAGAGTACATTCATAACATGAAAAGAAATTCAATGAGTTAGGACGATCTCACAGTTAATGGAAACAAGTTGAAAAAGAAATAGTTCATATTCAACTGGTCCATAGCAAACATTTGAAAAAAAATCCACAACACTTTCTCCAACAGAAACATGTGACTCTTTATTGTAAAAGGAAATAGTTCTTCTTACAATACTCTCTCAAGATAGTCTGGAAAAAAGGTCCTTTTTACATCTAAAACTCTCTTGTATTTATAAAAAAAAAAACAAAACTCTTGGGTTGCCCCTCATTGTCTTTTGAGCTTCCCCAACCTTTCATTTTCCAAAATTTTGTCTCGTATCTTGTGCACATAATTTATTACAATATATTACATTTGAAATCAAAATTTCCAAAACACTTTATGAGGAAGGGCCAGCTTGCTTGCTGATGTACTTCTTCCATGCATGAGCATCTGCTACTATTCCTTCAAATCCGGAAGGCTCAAGAAATTGAATATTAATCTCATATTTAGTAGCCTGGGTTTTTACCCCCTCTATCCTGGCAGGACTCAGCACAGCTTGTCTTCTAGTAGATGTATGCTCATTGCTTCCTGTGTGACTGCATTCTTCAAGATCCATTCATCTAGGTCTTTGACCTGCTGGATTTCTTGCTCATCCTCCTGATACATGTCCCAAAGATGTTTTAGAAACAACTCGTGCTCCAGTAGCACATCCAATCTTTTTTCCGTAGAAGTCTAGAATCGATTGTATGTAGAAAGAACTCTCTTGCAATATTAACCACATGCTCCCTTTGTCTTCTTCATGGTTTTCTTTAACTCTTCTACTACATTAATCGCAAATTCCAGTAAATCATACTCCTATTTTAAAATCTGCTGATCCTTTACTGCTAACCCTGGGGAAGAGTCCTTATTTGTTTCTGCCCAGACAATTCTTCCTGTTAGAATCTCCAAAATATCCTGATATCTGTCCAAAAAGTATGCAGTAGTGTCTATAATTTCCTCTAGTCTGGTGTCTATTTGCAAAATTTTACACCTTTTGTCTTCTATGCGTATCTGTAGTTGGTGGATCCTTTTTCTTTGAATCAGAATGTGTTCTTTCAAAGGCTGAATGTCAGTTTTCTTCTCCAAAGAATCCTTAAGTGATGTGGTCAATGAAGTGTTTTTGTCTTCTAAGGCTACCACTTGCACTTGATACTACTTCTCTTTTTCCTCTGTGGTAGCCTTCTCCATTTCTAAATCAATAACCTTGCTTTGCAACCTATTCTTCTCTGCACTTAAATTCTCATATGATACCTGAAGATCATCCCTTTCAGTTTTTAACATTTGATGTTCTAGCTGTAGCTTTTGTAATTCAGCTAAGCTATCCCGAGCATTCTTTTCTGGTTTATTTGCAGATATTTCTAAAGCATTCTTATCCGCTTGTAGAGTCTGGAATTTCATTCTTGAAGTCTTAACTTCACTCATAATATCTTCATACTTCCTTTTTAGCTTTTGACTATCATCTCTTTCCTTCTTTAGAGTTTCTTTCAATTGAGCCACATTCTTTCATGATTCCTCTAGATCAGTCATGAGTTTGTCCACGTTGTCTTCCATCGCTAAGGTTAATGCTACCCCAGCTCTCGCTATCAACCGCGGATCTTTATGTGTACCATGTACCAATGTTTTATCTCTTATCATATTTCCTGATTGTCCTCCAGTCTTGACCTTCTTCTTAGTTCTTTTTACAAATCTTTTCTTTTCTTTATCGTAAAAAATAGTACTAAAATCCAGAACCTCTTCCCCTTCAATAGGCATGAAAGGGATCAAATTTATCTCAGAAAATGAAGCTTGTCCCAATACACTGCCAGAAGATCTAGCATGTTCCGAGGAATCAGGATCAATTTGTCCTTGCTCTTGATCCATTTGATCTTGTACTCCTTATGTATCCACCTGCTATGTAGTTTGCTGATCCTTTTGAGATCCTGTTAGTCTCAAATCTTCACTTTCTTTTTGCTTTTTCTTGATTTCAACTTATTCTTTTCTCTTTCTTTCTTCCTCTTCCTTCCTAACTACTTCCTTTGCAGCTTGCTTCTTTTCTTCCTCTTCATTTTTCAACAAGATTTTTTCTTCCTGTGCTAGCCTTCTAGCATCTTCTTCTGTCTTCTTTGCCTCTTCCTCTTCCAATTTCTTAGCCTTTTCTAAAGTTTTTCCCTTTCCACCCATAGTAGTTATTTTATGTTTGAATCTCTTCTTAAGGGCGGTTATGTTCTTTGCATTTCTGAATGTCTCCTCATCCTTTTCCCAAAAATCAGTATATTCAAAATGAATTCCTACTTCTTTGCAGTAATCTACTACTTTATTGTGGGAGTCATTCCTGTGAAAATTAATTTCACCAAAATGAAAATACTCCAACTACTTAACAAATTCTGTCGCCTGCTTTACTCTGGAAAACTTGTAGCTGCCAAGCAGGAAAGGCACTATAGGATATGTTTCCCTTTTATGATCAAACAATAAATTACCTACACCATCAATATGCAACTGCCTAACCACCTCCTTATGGAGTACATAATCTGTGGCATACTTTGGTAGTAAGGAAGGAGCTCTGGAACCACCGTACATCCTTACATACAACCCATCTTTCGTCAAATAGTAATCTCCAAACTCCTGTATGACTTCGAATGCCTCTTTAGACATGCAATTACATTCAGACAAGAAAATGAGGGTATATAAGGGCATGATGAAGTGTTTGCAGATTTCCCTGTAATAACTATAGTACTTATGTGCCCATAAAAATTTGTAGGCTACGTACACTGGGGTTATGTCCTTCTCCCAGTTACATCTCAGAGTAGGAAAATACTGAGTGCATAGTATGCAGTCAATCAGGATAGAGCTCATATGAAACTCTAATCTCTTTTGAGATACCCCTCCTAAGGCTGCTGATATGCATGTAAGGAGGCTGTTTGATACTATGTTTGACCAGTTAAAGATGGTTCCTTGGGTATCCATAAAGAAAATAACTGGTATCCACCCTATATTGAATCTCTTCCCATGTGCTGTACCAAAAATCCTATTTAGCATCAATGTAATGAACCTGTAGGGAGTATGGAGAGTAGAGGTGTCATACTCTCCAAAAGGTCTAGTTTAGAAATTTTTTCCAGGTATCATCATTCTTTTTATGGTCTCCACCAGGTCCATAGCTATCTCCTTCAACTAACTTTCTGTCAAATAAACCTAGGGTGAGGGTAGATGATAAGCCATAGAGACATATGTAGGACTATATGCAGCATAGCCTTGCTTAGCAGTATTCTCCAGAATCATTGTGGTTACACCTGCTCTAGGCAGAATCCAGCCTATCACTTCTGAATAAGGGAATAACTCAGGTCTCGTGACTACTTTCATTAGGGCTGATTTCTCAATGTTGGCAGAGATGGTCGGCTCCTCAAAACCGACATCAGATACATTCTGGTTGGCAATCATTTTATAGATCTCTCCCTGGCATTAGGTCCTCTATTTTCATATTCCATAACTAGTAGTTTTGGACATTAAATTTCTTGACCCTAAACATTCCTTCTTCTTCCATTTCTCCCACTCGAACCAGGAACCCTTCTTTCCTATGAGTTTACCAGCCAAATAAACCTTTGGCTCTGATACAATTGTTAGAAAATTAGGATCAAAGAGAAATAACAATAAACAATAAACAAGATGCAAATATTAAAAATCATCACAAGAGAGACATATATATATTGTGGTTCACCCAAGATGGGCTACATCCACACATAAATTTCCAGTCCTTTATTATTATATCGTCCAATAAGATTAAGGGATACAACCTGTAGCCAACCCGCTACACTTCCTCTTCACTCTCTCATAGTCTATCTCACACAATCACATAGATTGTTTTACAATGATATAATACAATACAGAACCGTATTACAATGCTTTCCTTTTATAGGGGAATTACCATGGGAAAATTCCACGGGTCACCCAATACCATGGGCTCGTAAACTGTTGGACAACAAACATCCCAAAAATTTATTTCAAGGTCCATTGGACCTCACACCCCCCTGTTGGGACGAGTGTACAATAAAACTGGGGTACAAACATGGCTGGATAGTAACATATCTAAATATAGAATACCATGCTCCACAACCAATAAAGATGGATGGAGGGTATTGGTTTTAGAGGAGTGAAGGGACCTATTTTTTTTTGTTTGAGTGAGAGAGAGAGACTAGGAGAAGGGGTGAGTGATAGAGAAAGTGGGAGGTTGTGTGTGTGTGTGTGTGTGAGAGAGAGAGAGAGAGAGAGAGAGAGAGAGAGAGAGGGAAGGTGGGATAAGTGGGGTGGGAGCCTGGAGGGATGAAGAGGAAGCGAGGGAGAGAAAGTGAGTTAAATAGAAGGGTAGGGAGGAAGGGAGAAAGGAATGGAGGGATAAGGAGTAAAGGAGGGGGGGGAGACTGATGGAGGGAGGGATAATTAGGGGTGTTAAGAGAAGGTGGAGAGAGATAAACTTCAAATTAGAGAGAGAGAGAGAGAGAGAGAGAGAGAGAGAGAGAGAGAGAGATGGAGGGGGAGTGGTGGACTGATGAAGATAGAGTGAAGGAAAGATATAGTGATGGAGGGATAGAAGCTGTGTGTGTCGGGGGGTAATAGACACAAGGAGAGAGTGAGAGAGAGAGAGAGAGATGGTGTCAAATATAGAGGGTGGAGGGGTGAGCGATGGAGATAGAGGGAGGTTTTGAGAAAGAGAAGCATGGAGAGGGAGGGTGAGATATAGAGAAAGATGATGTGGGAGAGGGTGGGAGGTAGAGGAGTTGAGGGAGAGATTGGGACACATTGAGAAAAATATATAGGGAGGGAGGGATATAAGTTTAGAGAGAGAGAGGGTAGGGGAGATGGATAGAGAAGGTGCAGAGAGGTTATGAGAGAGTGGGAGTGAGGTAGGGATATACACACACACATAGAGAGAGAGAGAGGGAGGTTGTGAGAAATAGGTGGGGGACACACACACACACACACATAGAGAGAGAGAGAGAGAGAGATTGTGTGGGAGAGAGAGGGGGGAGGGGGGAGCGATAGAGAGATAGTGAGGGAGGTATAAATAAGGTGGATAGAGGTTATGAGAGAGGGGAAGTGAATGAGGGACACACACACATAAATAGAGAGAGAGGGGGAGAGGTGAATGACATTGAGAGGGGGGGAGGGGGGAGCGATAGAGAGAGAGTGATGTGAGAGATAGTGAGGGAGGTATAAAGAAGGTGTATAGAGGTTATGAGAGAGGGGAAGTGAGTGAGGGACACACACACATAAATAGAGAGAGAGGGAGGTTGTAAAAGAAAGAGGGGGGAGGGACACACACACACACACAGAGATAAAGATAGATGGAAATACAGAGGTAGGGAGGGATAATGAGTAATTCATAGATGGCTAGTGAGTAAGGGACATTCCTATCCCTTGATGCCAAAACGATTCATTTAGGGGCTGAGTCTTGGATTTCCTCCCTTAACCATGCTAAGGCCTTAATACCCATATATAATGCTCAAAACCTCTTAAAGGCATGTACATATTTTCTTGGAGACCAAGCATACCTTGATTAGGTCAAGTGTGAATCTTCAAGGAATTGTTCATTAACATGGGTGCCTCAAATATTACCTTATGGTCTAAGGCACGATCATATCCCTTCAATCATGTGATGGAGGTCCCATACCTACTTCTTAAAAAAACCTAATTCCACTAATATCCATATTCATAGTCCAAATATATCTACGATATGCCATCTATGTTTTTTTGGGGCATCCTTCCTAGCCTTGGATGCCTAGAATATTTGTTTAGGGCCTAAGTCTCTAATTTCCTCCCCTAACCATGTCCATGGCCTTGATACACATACTTAGTGCTCAAAAAATGATCATGGCATCCATATCCACATTAAGAGTCAAAGCATTCCCTTTCAACATCATGTGTTGTGGTTGGAGGCATCAATTTTGGCCCTAAATGGTTAACAACCTCCATTAAGGCCTAATGATCGAGTGTTTCCCCCACCCATGTAAAAGGGCCTAATACATGTACTTAGTGATAAAAATGTTATAATGGCACTAGAATCCCCATTCCAAGGTAAATTATACCATGGAAGTCTCTCTTGAGGTTCTTAGACACATCATTCTTGGCTCTATATTCCTAGAAGCATCGTATAGGGGCTAAAGCCTAGGTTTCATCCCCTTATTATGTTTAAGGATCCAAGACACATACATAGTACTTAGAAACCCCTAATGGTTCCCATATTTCCATTCAAATGAAAAATATCAATTTGAGAGGTCATTTATGGTGAATCAAGGTGTCATTCATGGACCTTGAACCTAGAAGATAGTTTACAACCTAAAATTAAAGCTTTCTCTGCCAACCATGATTAATACCTTATCCTCCATACCTAATTCTAAAAAACTCCTAATCATGGCCATATCCCAACTTAATGGTTGAGGATACCCTTAAGATATCATCTGTGTTGGTTTGAGGTGTTGTTCTTGGCCCTATATGTATATATGATTCCTTTAGGGCCTAAGGACTAGGTTTCCTCTCTCAACCATGACTATTGATATGGTCCTAGTTCTGAAATAATTCTAATGGACTCCATATTCTCTCTCAGATACAAAAGATCACATAGGGATGTCTTATGTGTAGGTTCGATGCCTTGTTCATGGACCTCAATCCTTAAAAACTAACTTTAAGGAATAAGTCTTGATTTTCCTCCCCCAACCATGGTCAAGGGACTATGAACCATGCTTAGTTTTTAAATCCTCCTAACGGTATATATATTACAACAAAAATAAAAATTATTCCTAAGTCTTGATGATGCAAACTATGCTTTTTATTCATTGCACTAGTCGTGCACCAAACCCATTTATTGTGGGTCTCCATAACACATGCACATTTATCTTTTACATAACGTGTGCACGTTTTTAATCTCAATAGCGCATGCTTGTTTTTTAATATTATAAAAAATCCCCTATCCCTTTCTATAGTCATTCTTACATTATGCAAGCTACTAATAGGTAACAATGATTGTCTTTGAATAGGAACGTGAGCACTCTATTTGAATATTTGCAATAGACCATCTCTATCATTCATTTTCGTATGCAAGGGAAACATTGAGGACAATTTTCATGGTTGATCATTGTGGTGTTGGGTTATACAAACATAATTGAATATGAAAATAAACAAGCTTACAGAATCCCTCATTGAAGAGAACCAAAGATAAGATCATCAACAATCAAATTTCCTATGATTGAGGAGCACACAAGAAAATTTTCATCACCAAGACCATTTCATGGTTATGGTGAATATATACAATTGTGGAAGAAAATCAACATGAGGAAC
The DNA here is from genome assembly GCA_001517045.1 of Pseudotsuga menziesii. Classification (NCBI taxonomy): domain Eukaryota; kingdom Viridiplantae; phylum Streptophyta; class Pinopsida; order Pinales; family Pinaceae; genus Pseudotsuga; species Pseudotsuga menziesii. The sequence continues at coordinate 215,388 of LPNX010365469.1, forward strand.
AATTTCTAATTGGAGAGAGAAAAATTCAATGTCTAACTTTCATTTACTTGTAATTGAGGAGCACTAAAGAAAGATTCTCTCATTCATCATTATTGTTATGGGAAATATACATAATTGAGGAAAAAAATTGAAGCAATATTGAAGATCTATAATTCAAAAGCACCAAACAATATCTTTATCATTTGTTAAAGTTTGTAATTGAGGATCACCAAAGACAAACTATATTGAATTGGTCATTGTGGTGATGGGGAATATATGTAATCGAGGAAGAAAATTAGCAAGGAAGAAGAGACCTCAAGAAATCATTGAAGAAGATAGAGAAAATAAAAGAATAGACATTATGAATCAAAGGCTTTCTTTGGAAACTGATCCAATTCCAATTATACAGGATACCATGGTTCATCCTATTAATCCACGATAAGAAAACAGGAAGCATTCACTAGAGGGGACCTCAATTTCCACAAAAGTTGATGAAAAATCACTTAATGGAACAAATTAGGTAGTAAAATTTAGGTTCTCATAAGGGGATGTTTCAATTCCCACATCAAGTCAAGATAATAAGTCACAATATCAAGATTAATCTCATGAAGAAGCACAAAATGTTATGACCTCTTGTGGTTATACAAGTGATGAAAATAGAGAGGCATTGCATGTAGAGACTATAGTTGAAGAAGAAAATGTTATAGGGACCATAAATGAGGATGTTTGAGTACCACCATCCAACTACCAGGAAGAGAATGAAGGACAACAAGCTACTATTGAAACAAAATATCATCCTGTTGATGTGATACACGGTACAATTATAACCCCCTTACCTCCATTAGCAAGTACATGCCAAAGAAATCTGGAGGGTATATAGGTTGATGAAAGTCTCCTCAATTTCCTTGAAGGTATGCTATCTAAACATATCATTGCTTATCAAACTCAAAGAATACTTAAGAAATATTTTGATTCTGGATGTGATGGAGATAAATGTAGATTATTTTTATCATTGTTAATATATAGGGGTATGAATATTGTTAGGAAAAAGTTATGGATAAAGATAGTAAATAAATATGGACCAAGATCTCATATCGTTAAAAGTTTAGTAGACTCCTTTAGTAAAATTGATAAGAACACACATTCAAAAGACTGCAATGCAACTCGTCATGTGCTGTCACAAGAAATCGTAAATAAGAACACTAAGGTCCTTTGTTTTCTCAATCCTACATACAAACTTGTTAATTTGAATGTAAAAACTATCTGTAAGTATTCTATTAGAAGAGAACATATTGAAACAACTAGTTAGAGAAATTTTCGGGCCTTTAAAGGTAGGTTTCCATGCTGTGACATGAAGCTAATTGATGCAGTAAAGGGACTAGTACACAATTTTTGGCATGATAACACAAGGCCTTCTTCAAACTAGAAGGATTTACTAAAACTTAGAAAGGGTCGAAAGGATCATGAACCACATATTAAACATCTTCTTGATATAACACAAATGAAAATATACAATAAATTTAAGAATGAACATATATAATTGAATTTGGGGAAAAGATATTTTGAGAAATGTAAGCCCTGGTATGTTAAAATCAGGGATGATTTTAAGGAACCATACTTATTTAAAAGTGTATAAATGTTTGTGAATATTACCAATTCTTAAAACACCAACTATAAAATGTTTGGCGATATTTTTCAAAAAATATTTTAATTTCCAAGGATTTTATATCGTTTATATAATAATTTGGCGATTTTTAGGGTGAAAAAAGTTTACCCCGTTAAAATTGGGTGAAACAGGGATTCAAAAAATGCAAAATGGCGAATCATTTTTTGGAGAAAAACCCCTGAAAATATCCCATGGGATAAATTTCTCCCCTAAAATGATCCCTGGTCAAAATAAATACTCTTTGTAACACTTGTTGTTGTAGATACCATGTGGAATATGGAAATTACTATGAAACATGATCTATATACATTCTTCATGTGTTGCATACTGACCATGTGTAGGATTATCCCATGACAATACCGTCGACTTCATCAAGAGAATTCATAGAAAGCATCATTTGTAATAGGCATGAAGGGAAAACATACTATGCAAAAGCTTGTATAGATGGAACATGCCTCAACTTCAATGGAATTTCATTATTGATCCAATGCATTCATGAGAGTGGTGATAGTGAATTTGGGAATATGGTTGTAGACACCAAAAGTTTCAAATACATCATCTATGAAATAGCACTACAAAAAAAATTACTTTTAAGGGGGATTGTCTTCCACCTCCAAAAGTCACTTTTGGGGGCGGTTTGGATTTGTAGGCATTATTTACAAAAACCCCCTAATAGAACCGATGCTAAAATTTTTTACTTCTAGGGGAGGTTTTGGAAGAGATCAAAACCGCCCCTAAAAGTGATTTTTGGGGGTGGTTCTAACCCCCCTCTCCCCCCCCTTCCCAACGTGACTTTTAAGGGCAGTTCTAAACACCCCTCATAGAAATCTATGGGGGTGGTTCCAACCCCCCCTCCCAAAAAAAATTCCTTTGTACAAACCTTTGGGGGCGGTTACAAACCCCCCTCATAGGTACCTACAGGGGTGGATTCAAACCACCCTTGTAGGTATCTACGGGGGAGGTTTCAAGCCACCCCCATAGATTCCAACAAGGAATATTCTAAGCCCCCCCTAAAACTCCATCTTACTAACCTTTGGGGGCGGTATTAACAAACCCCCCCCAATAGCACCGAGGCTAAAAGTTTGGAATTTTAAGGGTGGTTCTGGAAGAGATCAAAATCGATGCTAAAAGTGACTAATGGGAGTAGTTCAACCCCTCACCCCCACAAAAGTATTTATTAGAAAATTTTGGGGGTGACTATAAACCCCCCTCGCAGGTACCTATGGAGGTGGTTCAACCCCCCCCTAAAAGTATTTATTAGAAAATTTTGGGGGTGATTATAAACCCCCTCGTAGGTACCTGCGGAGGTGGTTTAACCACCCCCCCCCGCAAAAAAAAAGTATTTATTACAAAAATTTGGGGGCAGTTATAAACCCCCCTCATAGGTAATTATGGAGGA
>LPNX010365469.1:218527-229839 GCA_001517045.1 Pseudotsuga menziesii
ACCCCCCTCGTAGGTACCTACGAAGACGGTTCGAAACCCCCATGAAACTTTTTACAAACATTTGGGGGTGGTTATGAACCCCCATCATATAAAATTATAGGTGGGGGTTTGAACCCCCCTCTTTGTAACATACAAGGGTAGTTTTGAACCACCCTCCTAGTGACATGTGATGTCAGTTTAGAACCCCCATAGTTTCCATAATAAATCATAATAAAATATATTTTATTAAAAATATCAATATTACAATATCAATAGGGCACGAAGGAATCGAACCTTCAATCTCCTTCTTGTAAATCAAGCACTCTTCCATTGAGATAGAACCCTTTAAGAATTGGGGAAATGGGAAATATTAACACCAAGATTGCATCATTTTTAATTCGAAGAAAATACTAATAATCTCAACATTGTTTCTGACTCGAGAGACCTAAGAAAGTAGTATGAATGGACATGGCCTTCTTTAGACAATGTAGAACTGATACCACCCGAGATAGATTGTACATTCAAAAAAATCAATAAATCTACATCTATACATGAGAAGGACTTATTACAAAGAAATACTAACTTAACTACAATTCCATGGAACCGAACCAAGAGAGAAGATGCAACTGAACAGTGTAAACAATATCAAATTTCTAAAAGAAAAACTTAAATTGGACTAAGAATTGATGCATATTAGATTTCACAACAAAGTTCTCACTGAAGCTTCCTGCATCTCTATTTTACAGTTAGGTAAACAAAAAGCAGGTAACAAAATTGCAGATATTGGAGTGGGCATAATTATGATTGTGTGCAATACATATGGAGGTACCCACACTTACATGAGCCCCAAGAGATTTGATCTTGTTATATATGGTAACAATGGATATCAGTCTATGACCTCCTTTCATACTAATAATTTAAGGCAGTAATCCGTTGACTTAATGGCCTCAGGCCTCCTACATCATATTTGTACCAATGGATCTATACAAACTAAACAAAGGTTTGCAAGGTATATATTCTTTCCAAAGGTTTATATTCTCCAATTTCACACTTTCTGATCATTAGAAAGTTTTAGAAGGTCCCTAGTTCTGGGGAAGAGTAGGGATTTTTGTTACCCCATGGTTCCCAGAATTTAACCCAACCAATAATTCAATGTCCTCAATTACTACGTTTCAACTAGGAATTCTTGGATACTCTATGTATGAAACTATTATGTATTCTTCTTCCCCTTTAGTATTTCCTAGCCATTTTTCCATAAACTTGAATTCTTATTCAAAATCCATTGGAACTACATCTAAGTGTTGTTCTTTATCTTCTTGATCCAGTGCTCTGTTCGCAAATATTCTATTGTAGAATTTAGTTTTGATTTCTTCCCAAGGTATAAACCTTCTTCTTTGTAACTTGGTTTAAGATAATCTATGTGATCTATTCTCCAAGATGAACTTCCTCAAGATCATACAATCTTTGTAGTTCTAATGCAAAGGTAACCTCCTCTAATTTATTTTACAAAGAATACAACACTTCTCTGATACCACTTGATGTAGACAAATTGATGACTAGACTATTAATGCTACCAACAACATGTGCATATCATAAACTACTCACTCATCATGTTACTACAAATTATTCTAATTTTTGTAATAAATAACAGAGAGCACCTTGCATAAGGATTCCTAACAATCCTTTCTTGAACTCAATTTCACTTAATTTACAATTAAACCAAGCTTTTGTGTGTCCTCTTGTTCTCTTGAACACTCCCACATACTCTACATTCTATCTAGACATGTTTTTCTTCTATCTATAAACACATTGAGATTCATTTAGATTTTGAAAATCTATATATATGGAACATAATATCAAAGAGAATAGCCATACCTACAGGTTAATCTTGTTGTCACTTAAGTAGATATTTAACCTTTATAATGGATCGTTCCACTCTCAAAATAATTGACCAACTTGCATATTTTGATCACACTTTCCTCTTTCTTCCCTTTTGATGATTATATTGGTATTTACATTTGGATCCTTCATTCACTATGTATCTTAAAATGTTGGCCTTCACCTATGTATGGAAATAATCGCTAACTTTTATTGCACTTTGTGTTAATTCCAACACAATCATTACATTTGAAGGTTTGATTATGCATGTTACAGCTGGGCACTCTCACTAGTATCCCAATTCAAACTTAGCATTTTCCATCGAATCCTATGGGAACAATCTCCATTAATACAAATTTACACTCTCATTAATTTAGAACATAGAACATTCCTTATTTCCTAGCGTATTCCAAGGTTATATAAAACAAAAAGGCCATATCTGATAAGGAAATCATTGTCTTTATGTCATCTTAAGAAGGAAAGAGTTTATCGATGAAGCCAATGGGATTCTGACAATAATCACACCAACCAAACTCATATACCAAAATACAAGATGGAGTTTCTATGATAAGAAAAGGGTTATTCTCTTACTATGTTTTTTAAGATCGTATTTAGCTACATTTTCCTCCAAACTTAAACCAACACATTAAACATTTAAGTTCTCAACATCAAACAATTTGAGCTCAAATTGCATAATATGATATCCATTGCCTAAATTCTTCTTTGGATGCAATAAACTTGTTTTTTCAAATTCTTTAAATAAAGGTTACAAACAACATTTCTTTTGAATTAATATCACTATCCAGATGTGCATGCACAGATTTTCAGTAGCATTCTTCTAATAGAATCTATACAAGTATTTGACAACAATATATGATTTCTTGTTCTCTTCTTTCACGCATTTTCTATCACATATTGAGATTATTCACTAAGTCAATAATCTACAGGGTTGTGTATCCATTCGTTCATAAAAGTGAGGATTCCGTATTTAACAATCCTTTGACACAGTAAAAAGAACATGTGACTATATAATGGGATTGTAATTCCCAGAAGAATATCAATACTCAACAATACCATAGGAATCCATCAACATATTCATTCTGAAGGTCCCAGACATATAGAGAGTCATATACAACAATCAGAGTAAATTTATAAGCTACAGAATCTCACAGCAACATTTAATTCAAGAGATCTACTTGATCCTGAGAGTTAAATGAATAGCAATTTATAAATTCATAATGACCACGAAATGTTGAGCAAAGGTGACCACTCCATACATCATATGCCTGAAATGTGGATTGTTTTTTTTTACATAATGTCAACTTTCTACATTTGAATTCCCATAAATTCACTGAATTAGTGAACGAGATGAATGAGAAATTATCACTACAAAAGTACATAGGACTGTACTTGAATAACAACCAAACATGGAACAAAAACTAGTGATGAGTTAGGCCTGACAACTAGTTGGGTGGCTTTGTTTGTCTTTATGCATGTACACTCATAGTTTACCAATGTATTGCAACTAGATTCAATAACCCATGGCCTTAATATTGAACCTGTACCTGCAAAAGTTGCACAAATACTTCTTACTACGAAATAGACTATGTGGACAATTTAATATGGAATATTTGTCCTAGTCATATAACAATGAGTAAAATAAAATCTACCACATTCAAAAAACTGAACAATAGAGATACACTTACTTCAGACATCATACTTGCCTAGTTCATCAATCATAGGAAATGTGCATTAAAAAAATGGTGTGAATTTTGAAGTATAGATATTTGGAAAAATTGAAAACATGCACACTCACACTAGTTTAGGATGACAATGAAACAAAATAAACTCTTCAGAATCAACCAGAAAGCTACAGCGCGAGGACATCTAATGGTCCATGAGACAAAATCAAGGGACATTGGCCTAAAAGTTCTCCCATAATTTGAGAACATTCCACTAAAATTCCATTCCCCAAGCGTTTTACAACAATTTTGAGGAATTCCAAAGTCCCTAAAATGCCAAAATGGCCAGAACGTGGATTTTAAAGGTGAGGGCAGTTCCCCATGCAACATGTAATGACCCCTGTCATCCCAACGTCTATTAACAAGAAAATTCTTCCTCAGCAATGATAGCTTTTTGCACTACTTTGTGCAAGGTACGTGGCATCAAAATACGTACTTTTGCCCTGATGTTGAAGTTGAGCCCAAACGCAAATTTATTCACTCGCAACTTCTCCGTACTCAAATGTGGAGCATACCTCAATAGTTCCATAAATTTAGCTTCATACTCTGGGACTAATCGACCTCCTTGCCTCAAGGAATTGAATTCATTCAAGAGTCCCACAACAGGGAGTCAGAGACGTGCACCCAGTGGCCAGAGACCACCATATAGGCCACTAATGTAGTCACAATATTAGAGTGGAAATCTAGCAGCGCAACGCCCCCAGTATAGCAGTGGATCTACTTTTACTCAATCGAGTGTCCAGAGGTCGGCCCCAAAAAGGGGGTGTTGGACTTGTGGAGAACCACATTTGCAGAGAGACTGTCCGCAAGCCAAGATAGATTCTAGTCAGGGAAAGGGACAGACTACAGTTGGAGACTTGGGCAAGGCTCACCGAATCCATGTTGCAGTAAAAAACTGCCAGGCAGAGCATCAGTCCACCGTGTTAGAGGCGACAGGTAAAATAAATGGTATGAAATTTTCTCTTTTAGTAGACCCAGGAGCAACTGAAAGTTTTATTTCTTATGAAGCATTGTCTAGATGTAAGGTGATGGCAAGCAAGCAAGATGATTTCAACATAGTCGAAATGGCATCGGGTATCACTTAAAGAGTAGGAGAATTGGTCAAGGATTGTGAGGTAGACTTGGGCATGTGTGTTACAAAAGTATCCCTTTATGCTACAACATTAGGATCCTATGATATTATCTTAGGGATGGATTGGTTAAAAACCCATTCAGCTATGTTAGACTGTAAGGAGAAAAAGCTAATATTCATAGGATAGTATGGATATATATATTTTTCCATGGAAGTGTTTAAAAATTTAATACTTAAAGGTATATCTTTATGCTAATATAGATATATCGTGAAATGGAAGTGATGATTTTAAGTAGTAATAGATGTTAATATATATTACTATCTCACTGTAGATATATGTTACAAATAAAATAAAATGCTTATTAAATATTTAATGGTATACTCTTATGTTGGTATGGATATATCATGAATGGAAAGTGATGATTAGAAGTAGTAATATATGTAAGATATATATATTACCATGTTAGTGTACATATATGTTGCAATGAAAATAAAATGTTGATTATAAAATGTAAAGGTTTACCACTACAAAAGCATAGATGTTATTCTTATGCACTACACTCTCTAATAGTGATGATGTAAATAGTTGAGCGTTTAAAATGTTAAAGAAGATTGTTTATACAATTATCATGATATGTTAGATGGCCTAATGGGGAATGAAAGATAGAGTTACTCGTTAAGGTCCTTATCTGATGTACTCAGCATCAGAAGAATATTAATATTATGAAGGATTGGAATGGTTGTTTTCAAGGGTATAAGTAGTATTGCAAACGGAATTTTTGTTTAGGATTTTTCCATAGATTATGTAAATGTGTGTTTCATGGATAATTAACAATGTTGCAGGTATATCTTGATAACAAGACTGAACTCTAAAGGAATGTAATTGAAAATAGTAATAGATGTGTGGTTGTATCGAAAGTATAACTTGTCTTTTAAAAAATAAAAATAAAAAAATTATTGACTTGGGGGAACATTACACAACACAAGCTCAAAGTAAGCAACAATGATATCCGTGTATCTCCAGTTGTATGTTGTTTCCAAATCATGAAATGTCATACAGTACAACTCAAGCCGTTTCACACTTGTTTCAACATTTCCATGCTTTTTGGGTACTGGAACATGGGATGGATAGGTGTTTCCTACGATTTTCCACTAGAACCAATTTATGGTACAACTTGATTTGGATCCACATAGACAATGATTCAATCTATGAAAATCAGATTTGGTCAAAATATGTTATCTGTCAAGTTTCTAGGGGAACATAGGGCTGAAATATGTTGGAAAATCTCCAATCTACTTTGAATCCCAAGCTGTGGCACATGTACTTGGGCTTGTGCACAGTTTTAATAGTAATGATGCCATGTAGGGGGTATCACCTCATTTATCATTCTGAGCCACTTATCTGCTTGATGGTAGAATCACCTAATGAGCCAAGGAAGTACAATTTAGATGACTTGAGATTATTTTGATAACCTGCCTTAGATTGAGTCCTTTCTAGATGATTAGTTTAGGTCTTAAAATCCTTCAATATGATTGATTTGGTTAGTTCACTAAAATAAATATATGGTACAAGAATTACCCAAGTCATTTGATGGCCAAATACAAAGTGAGTCAATGCATAGTATCCCAAAATCTACATTACCTATATAGGAAGTTTGACTAGTGACTTGACAGAAAATCAGAAAATGGAGATAAGGTGACATACAACTGCTTCCCAGCTCATCTGTATTGCCAAATACAAAGAAAACATGAGTAATGTTGCACCCCCAGACTTCACAACCATACAAGATAACATGGATGACAAGAGTTTCAAAGAGGAACTTCTTTTACCCCACATGACCAGATTGGTTGATTTATAGCTATTTTCAAGACCAAAATAAGCTTTCCAAATTCCATTAATCATTTTCTCAATGCTATAGTTCCAATGAGCTTGTGATGAATATCAATTCTCAATACTTGTAAGAAGTCACTTTCTCTAGATTTATATTATCATAAATAAAATTTGCATAGACTCTCTTTCTTAGATTTATAAGCATGAATTTTGTCTTGTAGGTGTTATTAATTGCTTATTGAGATCAGGACACCTTGCCATAAGAACAATATCATCAGCATAAAAGCACTTTTCTAGCTTATCAATGTAAATGCCAAAAAAGATACCACTAGGAGGAAAAATAAAAATGAATGAAAATTTATATTTGTAAAATTACGAATTAAAAATAAATATGATGTACTGGTTTCAAATGATATTTAAAAAAAAAACATAAAATAATTTAAGATAAAATAAAATCATAAAAATGTGAATAAAACCTTTATTTTTTATTAGTATTATATTTTAGAATTATTTAATTTTTTTAAAGCAAAACACTCTCTCTCTATATGTTTCTTGTCTTTTTACCATATTATATATTTAAATTGAAGTTAATAAAGATAATCATTATTGTTTTTTAAATATCTTAAAAGTGATATGTAAAAAAAAATAGAATTTAAATTATAAAATATAAAATTTAATTTTAATTTAAATTTTAAAATATAAAAATAAATAAATAAGTAACACATTGTTTTTTCATTTTTAAAATTTGTAAGTATATAGTGTCCAGTGTTTTATTTTAAAAATTTGTAAATTTGCAAATCTTATTTCCTCAATTATAGACTATTTTTCAGACCTTGATGCATCATCATTTTTCAATCAATCTTTGTTCATCAATTCTCCACATTGTCTTTTCAATTCCATTTCTATTTTTGTTTTTCATCTTCAAATCTACCAATTGTGAGCTTTTGGTATCACATCCATTAAGGTGCTTTCTTTCCATTTGCTGTGGTTTCCTAAATTAGTTTATATGTATGCTTTTATTTTTCTTTTTCCTCTTTCAAATCTACTCATTTTAAGCTTTTGGTATCACAGCCATTACAGTGCTTGCTTTTATTTTTCTTTTTCCTCTCTTTCAAATCTTCAAATCTACTCATTTTTAAGTTTTTGGTATCACATCCATTACAGTGCTTTCTTTCTATTTGCTGCTTTCTTAAATTAATTTATATTCATGCTTTTACCTTGTTTAACGATTTTTCATTTCACTATAATAGTTTTGTTTTTTATAATCATGGTCGAAATAAGTAACCCTAGCGTTACTTGGGCAAGTTTATTACACCCCATTTGCAAAACATGTCTGTGTAAAAAAGAAGTATGATTTCCAAACTTAAACCACGTTGGGTTCTGGAAACATATTGGGAAAAAGAGATTCCTAACATATTTACTGTTATCCTCTTTAGAAATAGGTTAGATTTCACTGTTATATTCTCATGCTACCCCTCCTATTAAAGTGTTCGATTCGTTACGTTTTTGTGAACAAGAGCTTGGGCCAGTGCTTCGCCTTCCACAGGAAGCTTTACGTGGAAAACAAGAAACAGGAGGCCAGTTATGTTATATAGATTTGCAATGGAATATCGCTCGCCAATATTACAGCTTGTCGTGCTCTTGGCGCTGTCGGTGCTTCTACTCGGTGAAACATATTCCAAGAATGTAAGAGCCGCCCAGGCCAATGTGCTTACAGTAACAACGTCTCACAGCTCGTTGCGGGCCTCTGATCAGGCCGGGTTCGATTCCTCTGAAGGCAAATTCAAAAACTGTGATGGGACTCTGGGCAAGTGCCTGCATGACAATCACGAAAGGGAGTTAATTATGATGGAATCTGACGAGGTAGTGCCTCTGAGGAGAGAGCTTACTGAAATAAGCAATGGAGCAATGCGTGGTGACCAAGCTCCATGTAAGAGTCCCAATTGTAACGCGGACAAAGGGCCTGTGAGACCTCACCGCAGGAGCTGCACTACCATCACTCGATGCAAGCGGGATACTGGCTAGCTTAGCTAAGTTTCGACAGAAAATCTATTTATATGTTATTTTGATAAATAAACTAGAATACATTTAATTTAAATTGGGATCTATTCAGAGAGCATTACATGCAAATCTATTTTTAATATATAAATGTTCTTTTGTATATTTTGTTTGTGTAGTTTTACTATCTGCCCGACGATATGCACCGACCGGATACGCGCGGCCGGTCGTTCGATCGGTGTATATCGTCGGTTCGAAAGTGACATATATATTTTTGAATCTTTTTATAATAATTTACAGTGTTTTATTGGGAGGAGTTTTCAAGTTTCCTGTGTCAGAGATTTTTGGCTAACCTTTTTCTCCACTATGTTTTTAAGAATTATTTTTTAAATTTTTCCCATTATTTTCACTTTTTGCAATTTTTACTTGGTACTACTTAAAAATTAAATCAATATATTTAGTATTTATATTGCACAATCATGAAAATACATCAAATGAATTATTATTTTTTATATTTTATTTTATATTTATAATTTTAGAGACTTCTCTAAATCCATCCATATTTCTTTAAATTTAAGAATGGTCTTCATGCCTCTAAAATGTACATTAATATTAAAATAAGTCAAAAATAATATTTTATTATTTAAGAAAAAAGACAAAATATTAATTATAAAATAAGCCAGGAATAAACCATACAATGAGCCTTTTCTACTCAATAATAACATTGCACAAGACATTTTATTACTTTAAAATTTGAAGCCTTCACCAACTATTTTGACCTTTATAAAAAGGCATCATAAATGTGATATGCAAAATAAATTAATCAGTCAAGCAAGTAATATTGTTTTTTCCTAAAAAATAATTGACAGTTCATTTATATTAAAATCCAGTTTCATTGTTTTTTAAGTTAAAAAAAATTGTATATTAAAAATATTTTTGCTACTGTGACTTTTTGAGATCTAGCTACAAAAAATTAGTTCACCAAAAGTTGTCATGTAACTTTTTGAAATCTAGCTACCAAAAAAATTAGTTCACCAAAAGTTACCATGTACACAAGCATAAATTCATGTTCTAACATTTTTAGAACAAATAACAAAAATAAAAATATAAAATCATGTTCTCACTTTTTTATAACAAATAACAAAAATAAAAATAAAAAATACTGCAAAAGCCCAAAATAAACCCAAAGATTAAAAAACTGTTTAAACAATACATAAACATAATCCCCGCAACTGCCCTCAGAAAACTGGCATCCGCAAAGTGTGACATGTAGAAAAAACCATTCCATGCAGGAAGGAGTGATATTTATTGTGTAACTTTGCAATGGAAAGCTATTCCAATATTTAATTTTTAAATTGAAAATAGGTAGTCACAACTCCAATTCGGAAGGAGTGATATTTATTGTATAACTTTGCAATTGAAAGTTATTCTAATATTTAATTTTTAAATTGAGAATGGATAGTCACAACTCTAATTAGGAAGGAGTGATATTTATTGTGTAACTTTGCAATTGAAAAGCTATTCCAATATTTAATTTTTAAATTAAGAATCTGTGGTCACAACTCCAATTTTAAAGATTTTTTGAGAGGAAAACTTGTTTTTCTTTATAGTTAAAAACCTACCATACTGTGGCTATTGAAATATAACAAATAGTAATTAATTTTTAAATTCAGAATCTGTGATTACCCTAATTCAGAATCTGTGATCAGCTTATAGTAATTAATTTTTAAATTGAATAAAATAGATTTTTTCTAACACTATTTTTTCTCAATAGAATAGATTATGACTTACAAATTGACTAATTAATTCAGAGTAATGAGAAATGATAATTAAAATATTTGTTAATTTTTTTTTAAATTATAATATTATTTAAAAAAATTATATTTATATATTTTGAAAACATAAAATATAATAATAAAAATAAAAAAATAAAAATATTATTGCATCAATTATGTGTATTCTACAACACATTAAGGAAAAGATGTGTAACTTTTTTGGTGTTCATCTTAAAGTTGACACATGTCTTTTGTAAAGAATAATAAAATATTATTAAAAATAATTTATCAACTTAAATTAAATTTATATTATTTTGAATTGCATACAACATAAATTAAATAAACTAAAATCATAAATATTGGATTACACATTTCCACTATAAAAATTAAGAGATTTGATCTCTCTTCATACTTAATAAATCCCGTTTTGATAAATCTATACTAATTTTATGAAATAATACCATAAATTTAATAATTTTCATTATATTTATAAAACAAGAGCCACGAGGTGGCAATGTCCCCGACTAAAATTATAAAGTTTTAGAAACAAAAGCGTCCATGCGATTCGTTCCTTGAAGAATCAAAAGTTTTAATCTCATCTACCTGAATTTCTATAATCTCTTCTCTTAAAGTGTTGCCAATATATAAAATCTCATTTTCTTATGTCTTTCTTACTTCAATAAGTCATGAAAAATGAAAATATCATGAATAGTTTTGAAAAAATAATCTTGCATTGGTAAAAGATGTATTGTGCATATGTTAAAAAAAAAATATTTCTATCTATCATGTTATAACCCACGATATAGATAGAAAAAGAGGAATCAACACTCTATCTTATATGCTAATTTATTTAAATATAAACAACATCCAAATAATAAATAATTTGATTTAGCCTATTTGGTGGATTATATTGTGCAATAACTGTCAACAAATGTTTATGCAAAACAATGCCAAACTTATTAAGATGCAGTATAATAATGTGATAGAGATAAAAGTAGCCATCTCTATTCATCATACAATGTGCTTAAAGGGTTATA
>LPNX010365469.1:232726-320535 GCA_001517045.1 Pseudotsuga menziesii
AGACGAACTTAAAAAAGGGAAAGAGGTTATGCAGGACATATGGTGCATAAAGTGTAGAGCACAGGGCCATAGTAAAGACAATTGTCCAGTCTTTGCAGAATATTTAGCGTTAGGGGCTCCTAACCCCTTACCACGAACACAAGGGCCATGGTGTGAAATATGTAAAACACAAGGAAATCCACCTCAACAATGCCCTTTGCTTCAAAAGTATGTACAGACACCTAAAAACCTATATTGTATCTTCTGTAAGTCCGTCGGGCACGATCAACAAGATTGCCGAGCTTATGATCTCATGTCAGAAAGAACACATGATGTGTACAGAGTCCAAGCAGACACACAGGGGCCAGCAACAGGACCACAGCCGGATCAGGCTTATGGAGGCCGTGGAGGAGGATTCAGAGGACGAGGCCGTGGAGGAGGCTTCGCACGAGGAGGAGGTTTTGGCCAAGGTCGCGGACCAGTCACTTGTTACAATTGTGGAATCACAGGACACTATGCTAGGGACTGTCAAAACGCCACTACTACTTGTAACTACTGCAAATCTTATGATCATACCATAGAAGAGTGTCCTATCTTGATAGCTAAGATCAAATACCCTAAGCCCGCAGCACACCAGAACATCCAGCTTATTTCTGCTGAACCTAAGGAGCCAGAACCAACAATTAACATTGTGACTCGGAGCGGTGCTTCCACCAGTGGCACATCGCAGGAGACCGAAAAGAACACAAGTCAGGGGTGGGTGCGCAGAGCTCCTAGTAAAGCAACAGCACTCGACCTACAGAAGAATAAAGAGACCTTTCAGGAAGCTAAGGCTTCCTTTGATGAACCTACACTATCAGGACCGCAGGTACCGCCGTCTAGGGGCATACCGCAGCAAGTACCTTGTAGCGATAGCCCTGAGCAGGCACAGCAGGCTACCACATCGGGAAGATGTGATGAGGATGAATCGACAGGAAGTGTACAAGCCTTCTTGCATAGCTGCTTGAAACTCCTGAGAAATGATAAAGTTGGCGGTGAGCTACAGCGTATGATAGATCAGTATCAGCAACCCTCTCTCTCGGGCAGTGCACACCGCGCTGTCCATAATATTACAAGACATACAAGGACAGGACGAGAAATGAAATTCACAGCGCAGATTGGTGAGTTTGAAATGGATGAGGTTGTCTTAGATCTAGGATCAGAGGTGAATGTTATAACTAAGCAGACATGGGAACAGATTGGTAGCCCTCAGTTAGCCCTATCACCTATCCACCTGAGATTAGCTAATCAGCAGCGAGTATCACCATTGGGTCGACTACCCCAGGTGCCATTTGATATTGACGGAGTTTGTAATTTCGTGGACTTCGAGGTTATAGAAATAATTGGTGATAGTCGACCATATCTAGCACTATTGAGTATTGATTGGGAAATTGGTAGCAAATCTGTCATTGACCTAAAGAAAAGACAAATGATCATTGAGGATGCGCAGATCCGGGTCATTGCACCACTGGATCCTTACCAAGGACCTAGATATATTGAACCCATCCGAGCAGAGGAAGAGGCACATAACATCGATAGTCTCTACCAGATGACTGCAAACCAGAACGAGTATATAAATCCAACCGCAGAAGGGCATATTAGTTGGCGATGCGACAGCTCATGCGCATCGGATTCGGATGTTGGTCTCAAAAACTGGCAGAACAGAATTTACGAAGTCTCATCGCGCAGATGTGCATTTATAAGTAAGTCACTGCGATGGATTGGTACCGAGATCGCTGAGACTCCATCATATCATGGTCTGACGGATATCCTGGATTTTTTTGAACAGATTGAGCAACAAATTCCTCATGAGCAGCGGATCGCAGCTATGGATCTTGCAGTTCGAGCCACACTTGCAAGATGGTGGTATGCGTACAAAGAGAGTATCGCATCATGGGATAATATCAAAAGACTGATGGCGATCAGATTTTCTGATGACAGAAGGTATGTTCAGCACAAGTACACAGGAGAAACTGACCCCAGGATACACATTCAGACATGTGAGCAGAACTGGTCGGACATTCCAGAGGACGAATGGGTTCACAGATTCATTCACACATTGGACACCGTCCCAAGGAACTGGTATACAGAGACTGAGTTGCGCAAGGGAACAACCACATGGTCACTTATGACAGACAGCTTCCTACTCACCTTTGCGTTTGAGTCAGAACATCCAAGTGTTTCTCAGGCCCTAGACATAATCAAGACAAAGATTTTTGAGGATCGCACCATCTCAGTACCAGTCCAACCTGAGTGGACTACCCAGCTAGAAGAGGCGTTGGAATGCTATAATTTTGCATCAAAATCAGAGGAGGCAGATGAGGATCCTCGCAATACCAACATCCCTGAATCAGAAGGAACTCGTGATGTGGAGGGACCACAGTTAGAGATTCCAGCAATCACCGAGCCCATCAAGATTAAAAAGATCAATATTGGCACAGACGCAGAACCTAAGTTTGCCTCTATTGGAGACTACTGGAATGATGAAACAGTCGGACAGATTGCAGATCTGTTACATGACTATCAGGACCTATTTCCCACCAAGTTCACAGAGATGAAGGGAATAGTTGGAGACCTGGGAGTCATGAGGATACGATTAAAGGAGGATGCTAGACCAGTTAAGCAGCGTCCATACAGATTGAATCCGCGCTACAAGGAAAAAGTAAAGGACAAAATTGATAAAATGCTAGCAGCAGGCATCATTGAGCCAGTAGAGGAAAGCGAATGGGTTAGCCCTATGGTAGTGCAAGAGACGAAAACAAAAGGGGACATCAAGATCTGTGTTGATCTACGAAAACTCAATGATGCATCACTTCATGATCCATTTCCAACACCGTTCACTGATGAAGTACTAGACAACGTGGGAGGACAAGAGGTTTACTCCTTCACCGATGGGTTTTCAGGCTACCACCAGATCAGAATACATCCAGAATATCGATCCAAGACCACCTTTGCAACAGAATGGGGCTCGTTCCAGTATACGGTAATGCCCTTTGGTCTTAAGAATGCACCAGCTATATTTTCTAGAGTAGTAGTTGCTGTATTTAAAGAATACATTCATAAGTTCTTAGAAGTATATTTTGATGACTGGACTGTGTTTGGGTTAATCGATAAGCACATAGGCGATCTAAGACTGATGCTAGAGAAATGTAGGCAGTACCAGATTTCTCTAAATTTGAAAAAATGTATATTCTGTGCACCATTTGGTATCTTGTTGGGTCACATTGTTTGCAGACAAGGCTTGATGGTAGATCCCGCCAAGATCGCTATCATTGTAAACCTTCCAGCACCCAACTCAGTCAAGCAACTGAGGATAGTACTTGGTCATACCGGGTACTACAGAAAGTTCATCAAGGGCTATGCAAAGATTACAGTGCCGATGGAGAAATTGCTCAAGAAGGATGTAAAATTCCTATGGAACGAGGAATGCCAGCAGAGTCTAGACATACTTAAGGAGAAGATGGTTACAGCACCCATCCTAGTATTTTCGGACTAGACTAAGCCTTTCCATGTACATGTGGATGCATCCGGCATCGCATTAGGAGTCGTCTTGACCCAGCCAGGAGAAGGGGATCTTGACCATCCCATCGCATATTCCAGCAGAAAGCTATCCACAGTGGAAAAGAACTACACCACAACAGAAAGGGAGGGCTTAGCTATGGTATATGCACTGCAGAAGTTCAGGCACTATCTATTGGGTGCCTCGTTTAAAATGTTTACTGACCATTCCGCATCGAAGTACCTAGTCAATAAACCAGTGTTAGGGGGGAGAATCTGCAGATGGTTACTCCTCTTCCAGGAGTATGATTTCGAAATCATTGTGAAACTAGGAAGACTGAATGCAGGACCGGATCATCTGTCGCGGTTAGACTCAGGAGAAGAGCCCAGCAACCTAGAAGACAATTTGCCAGATGCGTCGTTGTTTTCCATACAGATTGCAAATGAGTACTATGCCAACATTATTCAATTCCTCACCACAGGAGTAGCACTTGTTGAGTTTACTAAGCAGCAAAAGAAGCAGTTGGTTGTTAAAGCCGCAGACTTCACCCTCATTGCAGGATGCCTATACAAGTTAGGCCCAGATGAATTTCTACGCAGATGTGTAATGCCGCATGAAAAAGATGCTATTATCAAAGAGGCTCATTCAGGAACCGCAGGAGGTCATTTCGTTGGAAAACCGACTGCGCAGAAAATCCTAGAGGCAGGATTATGGTGGCCTACATTGCACAAAGACACCAAGGACTTTTGCAGATGCTGCGATATCTTCCAAAGGGTAGGAAAACCCTCGCGACGCGATGAAATGCCGCTGCGACCGCAGGTCACGTTGCGCGCATTTGACAAATGGGCTATAGATTTTGTGGGTTCTATCAACCCACCAGGGAAGCGCACTGGTGCGAGATATATTATCACTGGAACAGAGTACCTCACCAGATGGGCAGAGGTCGCAGCAGTAAGAAATTGTGATGCCGCTACAGCTGCACAGTTCCTCTTTGAAAACATCATCAGCAGGTTTGGATGCCTAGTAATTTTGATGAGTGATCAAGGTACACATTTCTTGAACAGTACTATTGAGGCATTAACAAAAGAATTCCAGATCCAGCACCATAAGAGCACTCCCTACCACCCGCAGGCTAATGGTACTGTAGAGGCCTTCAATAAGATTTTAGAAAATGCTCTTACTAAGATCTGTAATAGCCAGAGGAATGATTGGGACCTCAGAGTTAACGCTGTCTTATGGGCATATAGAACCACATGCAAGAAACTTACGGGACACACACCTTTCAGCTTGGTATATGGACAAGAGGTTGTTATGCCTATGGAGTATATTCTCCCCAGTTTAAGAATCACTCAGATTACCAGGATGACTGATACAGACACAGTCGAAGCAAGGTTAACACAGCTGCTTGCCTTAGAAGAAGACCGGTTCATCACTGGATTCCATCAGAGAGTGCAGAAGGCCCGAGAAAAAGCTTGGCATGACAGACACATTAAGAATAAGAATTTCCAGATCGGAGACCTGGTGCTCCTCTATAACAGTAAATTCATCAAGTTCCCAGGGAAGTTTAAGACACATTTGCTGGGGCCATACCAGATCCAACAAGTCACAGAAGGAGGTGCCGTTCAGCTCAGCCAGCTGAACGGGGAGCTCTTGCCCACATGGATTAATGGCAGTAGGCTGAAACTCTATAGTGATAGCCTCCCCACCTCTCAGCCCTAGCATGAACAGTTTATGGCGGCGCAGATGTCCAGTGTATTTGAAAGGAGGCATCGCATCGGGAATGAGTCTACACCCTAAAAAAAAAAAAAAAAAAAAATTATTATTATTTTTAACACTGTTTGTTCGCGTAGGTGATGCGGAGTTGCATCGCAGCAGTAAGATGTTTCCCCTTGCCACCTACTCAGTTTGCAACCGACAGTGGGCTAGTCAAGTCACTATCTGACAGGTATTTAATGAAGAAATGACCGGTATCCCCTACCGTAGATTTGGTAGCAGTATAATAAATTTCTCCAAATTTGGTAAATATCTGACGAGACCGGCGCCCGTACACACGCTTCGAGGGAAATTTGATCATATTTTAGCATTTATTGAGGATTGAAGGACGGGTGTGGTCTTATCCATGCAATTAATATGACCGGCACACCCAGTCTAGATGACCGTTATATCCGGGATTTTCATATTTGACATAAAAGCAGAAAGTATTCAATTGGGACGGTTACGCTTGCAGAAAAAATGAGCGCTGGAGAGTAAGTGTTAAGCATTCCCTGTGTCGAGCTTAGTTGTTACAGAGTGCTGTGATTCTCAGAAGTTGCAGCCATTGCACATCCGCCATTTTATGCTAAGTGGGTCCTATCTGAGGACGAGCCGCTGGAAAACATTTTGAGAAGATTTCAGCGTCACGGCCTTGCAGGAGCTATGGCATCGCCATCTACAGCTAACCCACCGAGATCATCCCGACCCAGAGAACAGCTGAAGACAAGGAGCAAATCCTAGCTGACAGAGGAATCCGGCTCTGAATGGGAGGAGGAAGTCCTTAGTACAGCAGACTACCTCATCCCACGAGTTGAGGGCGCTCCAGACATCAAAATCTCCAAGAGTGGTAAGCTTACTGTTCCCATCCCGCCCATAGATTCTCGGGTTAAAGAAAATGGTGATCTCATAGGATATGCTGGCATAGTTAAATTCATAGATTACAACCCGGGAGACGGTAAGACGTACCCCCACTTCAAACCAGATCACTATCTGGTGCGTGAGAAAAACCCAAGGACAGGTCGAGAGGAACTTGTCACCATGCCACATGTTGAGGTTCTTGAACCCTCAGGTTTGCTTAATTTGTTGAGACTACCCCATTTTGGATGTAGTACAGAGGTCAATGCTGTGGTGCATATACTACTATTGTGTGTACATGGAGGCTATCTCTGGTTAGGTAGCCAAGTTGACCTCAACATCGACTTGATACACCGCATCACTAGCTTGTCTAAGACTAGTAAATACCCCGACGTACAGGTATCAGGAAAGACCAAGGATGCCAAGCTGCCACCAGCGCTCGTTAAAAAGTATCAGTTACAGCGAGGAGGCAGGGCTTATGATGTTACGAGCTTACAAAATGAGACACTCAAATTTACAGCCAGCCTGCTTGCAGGAAGACTGTTAACTAAAGTCCGACCAAAGGAAGTCACAGGATCCGTGATCAGTCTGGCCATACAAGTTATGGAGGGAGAACAGTTCAACTGGTCGTTATTCTTATTAAATATGCTTCAGGAAGATTGCTTGGCAGCCTAGGATCACGCAAACCACCCTTTCCATTTTTCATGGCTGCTGGTACTATGCGCCTTTGTCGACTGGAAGGAGCCACCTAATTCCCAATTTCCGCAACTTCCAGGAGGAGCGCCACGCGGTGTGCGCTATGCCAGTTTATGGGACAGCCCTAGCCCAACCAGAAAACAGGTTAATGCGATGGTATTCTTTGAATACTATTTTCTGTTGAAGGCCATTATCCAAGCATCACCGCGCATCAGTAAAGAGACCGTGGATATATTTGACAACCGGCTTAATTTCATCGCAGATAGCCACTTAATTTGCCTAAGGCCTAAAAGGACAAAAAGGGACGACTGGGCCCCCGGCTCCTTCAGAATGACAGTGCAGGATGTTGAGAATGTCATCAGAGGCTTCGATGACCAATGGCAAACGGAATACGAAGATACCACGCCAATACCAGAAGAGACCGCGCAGACAGGCCCACCAGCAAAAGACAAAGAAAAACTAGACACCCAGGCACAACAAACAACAGAGGTACCGCCACAAGGCCAAAAGAAAAGAGATGTACCGGAAGAATCAACAACAACGCCCACTACAAAGGATGGAAGCCAGGAGACCACAGTGACACAGGGGAGGAAGAAACAAAAAACTTCAAAGCCGGCTCTGAAGACGGCACTAACAGAAGATGATTACGAACTCATCGCAACAAGGACATGTGATACACTCAAGGATTCATTTGATGAGGTGAAGCAATCACAGGAAAAGATTCAGAGCGCCATAGAAAAGCATCTCATAGACATACGAACAATTACAGAGAAGGCTGCCACGATACATGCTCCACCAGTAAAGGTGCCCACTGGAGAAACTTCAGCACCACCGTTACCCCGTGAGGAAAGCTTGGAAAAATATTGCCTCTACATTGTGTTGGTCCCACCGGGCAGTATCAGACACTCGGCGACAACGGCGGACCCACCAGTCCAGTTTAAGCAACCCCTTGAGGTTAACCTCGCAGAGGTTCACATTGATCAGTTGCACAGAATCCAACAGCAGCTAAGCGTAGAGCTCAGGAGTAGAGAGCTTACGACTTACCAGCAGAATGCACAGCTAAAGCAAAAGAACGCAGCACTCACCACCAGCTATCAGAAAAAGGTAGACGAGTTGAAAACATATCAGAATAAGGACCAGGAACTCTCCTAGGTACTAGAAAATATTGCACTAGAACTCCCTAACTACAACATCGAGTTTGCACTGCCTACCCCGGAGAAGCTACAAAGAGTTGCAGAAAGAGCAAAGGTTCTCGAAGAAACTGTAGCTAAGATGGATGAGAAAGTAGTCAGGATAAAGGAAAACCACGAGATGCATATCGCAGAGCTTGAGGCACGTCTACAAGACACCTCCCTCGCAGACCAAAAAGCGCGAGTGGAAGCCTTTCGACTCACCTCTGTGCAGATACAATCCTGCATTGACGAAGCCTAGGTATTACTAACAAATGCGATGAACACATGGGTTGAGTTAGACGAGCCACCACAGAAGGTCAAGATCCAGCAGATTATATAGCAAGTAGAGAACACTGCAGTGGCCATGAAAGAAGAAATCAAGAGCCTGGCAGCTCTTCAGAAGATGAGGAAAACGAAGGAGATGAACCAATTACAGCAAGAGGTGCAGCAGTTAAGAACAAAGGAGCTGCACATCACTGACCTGCTTCAACCTTTTCAGGAGGAAATCACAGAACTAGTTGACGTGGTTGAGCAGAAGGTGAAGGAATTCACGACCACCAGAGAGAAAATTGAAGGAAGAGAGGACTCCAAGATTGATCAAGCATTGCTTGATTCGGTGAAACAGCGTGCCGAGGAGATGAAGAATGAAGTCGCAGGACTTCAAGGCAGGTTACAGCGCACTTCGCAGGAGGCGAAGGATAAGTTGCAGCAGGAGAAGCCTATTACAGGTGGCTCGAGGACGAGCCACGAGTGAGTGTTAGGGGACTGTTGGAGCAGGGTCCCGCAGCTACAGAAGAAGCTGCTAGTTTTGGCGGAAATATAAAGTTTTGACGGAAAGAGGACAAGGCAGAGCTACGACGCCGTAGCACGTTTCCAGCTGGAGAGCAGAGCCGGAAACCATGACTTTTGGGATAGAAAAGTCAAGAAGGCAACGGTACCCGAGCGGCCGAGAGAAGAAAGCTCAAACCACTGCATTGAAGGCAGCGGTGGAACACAGGAGGGCTCAGCGACCCTCATAAAGAAGAAGGAGCAACAAGGCTCAAGCATTGAAGGCGAAGGACAGAAGAGAGAAGCGGTGCATAGTACCCATGGTCAGTGCCGGGAAGCATGGAAGACTGCAGAGAGCTGTGGTGTGACGGGAAGTGGCTACCTCAAGGACAGAGAGGACCGACTGTCACTATTTAGGGTTTGGGTTTACTGTTGGGACAGGCCCACAGTGTTGTAATGGCGAGACCTTCGGGCTTCCTATAAAAGCTTGCATTTTGTATTGTAAAGGGTTAGCTAATCAATCAGTTAGCCAGTTGGTTGGCTCATAGGACGAGTCGATAGTTGGTCAGTAGATCATTTTGGAGTAGACTCAGGAGTCAGTCAGACAGACTGTGTTGTAACGATCCAGGCACTTAGCTTGTCTGTGAGTCATTTGAGTTTGTAGGTAACCATCCACAGAGAGGAAGGGAGGGAAGGATATATTGAAAGAAAGGCAATATAGAGATAGAAATAGGCCAGAGATCTAGAAGAGATCTCGCGCTGCATATGCGGTGCAGCATACTGTGCTAACTTCCCTCAAGATATATAATAGAAGCACAATTTGGTGGACGTAGCTCCCATCCTGGGGGTGAACCACGTTAAATCTGCGTGTTATGTGTTGCATGAATGTGGTTGTACTTGCTTATTGTTACTGGTTATTATGCATGCAATGTTAGTTGCAGTAAGTGAATGTATGTATTGTTCAGCTCATGATAATGCAAGAAGATAGAGATAAGTTGAAGTATTTTAGTAAGCTGCTTAAAGACTCCTTTACGTCTGTTTCTAATGACCATTTAATCACAATATAACTTCTGGAAAGTAGAGTTGCGCACGTTGACACAGTCAACGCTAAGAGTGCAAAGTCGTAGTGGTAGGATATCGCATAGAGGCGATATCGCACCGACAGAGGGGCTGCGGTGCGCGATACTACGAGCTGAGGGCTTAGCGCTGAAGATAGGCTGGGTGTCCCGCAGTGCGATAAGGTTGGGGATATTGTGAGTAAGTGGGAGTCGTGCGACGCGGGAAGAAACTGTGCGACTTGCGTGTGGATAAGAATCGCACGGCTAAAGTGCTACGAGTAGAAGGGGACGTGTGATGCGCAGATATAGCTGACCTTGTGAATCACAGGAGTAAGAGAAGAGATGTAGGATGCGCAGAACCTGGTCCAAGACACTTGAGTCTTGGCCAACCCATTAGATTCACTTCGGGCGAGACTTCATATCGCTTCGCGGTCTGTCGCCGAAAGGGCCAGTGAGTTAGGGGTGTGTTGATTGATTATAGTAAACCCGGGTCTGCCCATGCAATCAACACTAGGTACTCATACCCTGAATGCATGGGAAGCTAAAAGCCAACAATAAATAACATTTACAAGACAAAAAATAATTATTCCAAGGTCACCGGGTTCTCATCTCAGTCTAATTGCATTTCAATTCGATTTAAATGATCATAATCCGAGGAAAAAAAGGCATAAATCTTCTAGGGTTCAACTTGCAATAAGTTCCAAAACAGTTTTCTTTTGTGAACAAACAATTCTGCGATAAGTTTTATAAAATCCTCATATTTTCTTTTTTAAACTATCTTTCTTCATGATGAATTAAGTATTTATATCTCAACTCGTCATTGTGAACAGATTACTGATTTCTTGTTGTCGTGCCTCGATCTTTTTGTGCAATAAGTTTTAAAACATTTTTCTTTTGTCAACAAACAACTCTACAATAAGTTATATAAATTACTTAGATTTTCATTCTTAAACTACTCCTATCTTTCTTCATGATGAATTAAGTACTTATATATGGACTCCTCCTGGTTTTTTATGATGAATTATTGAAGAAAACAACATAATTTGTTCAGCTTGAAATCGTGGATCATTGAACGTTCTACAAACTATACTCGGTTCAACCTGCAATCATACGAACAAAGAAGCAAATGAACAAAAAAGTGAACTATGAGAGTAAGCGGATTAAAGAAAGAATTTATTATTGTGTGCACCAATGCTTCTATTCTGTGTTATTTCATTGAAGTTTCTAGTTTGCTTTCTAGTTTTATTTTTGCTCTTTATCTTTATAATTTCTGTTGCTGGTGAGATATTTCAGATTTAGTTTCCAAGCGAGCTGCTCTGACTCAATGGAACAACTCTGGAGCCCCCACTCAGGCCCCCCCACTTACCCCACCCTCCTCGAGGCTCCTCTATTGGCTCGGAGATTCGTCTCCACGTATTTCCAGTGCCCAATCTAATGGTGATGGCGGAATGTTCCATTACGTATTTTCGTTCGTTCTTGCTTCCTTGGTACAAATATCCATATTAAGCCTATACCTATTACTTGGTTCCTTGATTCCGATATCCAGACTTAAGCCGCTCCAAGGGTGCTGATCTGGATTAACAAAAGACATAGTCCAATAATTAGGAAATTTAATTAGGTTGGGTGCTTCAAGAGTATTCTCTATATTTTTAAGAACTTTAAAGTAAATGAATAGAACTGTCTATCAAACTCAGCTTCGAACTGAAATCAGGTGCAATTATCGGTGAGACTCATGGAACTACAGTATGCCTTATTTATGATCAACTTATTCTTTATCTTGTTAATTGATGTACGGCATTTTGATGTTATACCTGGCTAACCAACACTCCTTATATGCAAGTGAAAACAAGCTCATAGAAAAAATTTTGTGTACAATTGATAACAAGGACCTCCTTCATAGGATCTACGAAGTCTTGACGTGGAAGCCACGACACAAATGTTTTCAACCTTAACCTTTCAAGCGAAATGAAGACAATTGTAATTAGTACAAGGAGTAAAAGCTGGGATATGAAAACTCCAATCCAATGCAATTAACCAAAGCCATAAATTATATGAAACTTAGAAATATGTTGATCAGGGTCATGCCGTAAGCCTGTAACTTAAGCTTTCAATATCTTTGAAATATCACCTGGTTTAGTTTAGGATTTTCAGATTTTTAAGGTGATCGATGTCTTCAGAAAGACGTCTGATTTTGTTCAAACATAGTACCCAGAGAGATTCCATGAAGGAGATCGATGACGGAAGAAAAGTTATCTTATTTGAATGTATAGATAGTTTCCTCAAATTCATCAATTTCAAACCTAGCAAATCTGGTAGTCTCTCCATACTGAATCTACTCGTCGCTCTCGTTTGAGTGAGCCGCGACAATAGACGATATGACCACCAAGCGTCTTACGATTTTGGCATTCTTTCATGTCCTAAAAACATTCAAAGTTCTGTCAATTGCAGGCTTGATCACATCCTTTTGCGCAACACCAATTTCAAGTAGCTAAATATTAAGAATGTTAATACATCAGTTGCAAACACTCGAACTCCACTCCGTTTGCTGGGAATAGAAGCAACGCAGTTAACTTACCTCTGGATCTTTGGGTGCGAAGTATACAAGACTGGTAAGATGAAAAATGCCATTGAGTGGAGCTCTGCAAGTGAAGTATCTTATTCTTCCATCTGTCACCCGCATGTAACCAGAGTTAGCAATACTTTGTATAAAAGTTTTTTCTTATGAAAAATTGGATCCTATACTCTAGAAACCTCGCATGCAAATAGCCACTTGTGTAACCTGGCATGCAAATAGACACATGTAATCCATGCAAGGTTCTTCGGCCATTAGTGCAGTGAACTAGGTTGTCAAAGGTGTTGTCAGGGTGGGGAGAGGTGTCTAACAAGTGGAAAACCAAAAAGGTAAATCCACATAATTGATTTATAGCATACAAATTTGGAAAAACATCTGCACTAAAAGCAAAAAATGCTATTCGAATAGCTTATTGAACATGGGATTGTATGCCAATCAAGGTAATGCATGTCAAAAACAAGGTGCATTATATTATTTTAAATATCTATGCTGGTCCTGATGATTTCCAAAGCTGGGAAGTCCCGGGAATGATAGTTGGGTAGTTGAAGTACCCTGAACTACCAATCCAGGGGTAGGGAGGCAACAAAATAATGACAAGGATGGGCATCCTGCTACTAACTGATCCTTACAGCCACATGATATTCTAATTTATGAGGTTGTTGATATTTTCTAGGTCTTTACATTCCCTAGGTTAGCATCGCTAAACTTTTTACTCTTGGACCTGCGTGGCAGTATGATAATTAAATATTTTTTCCTTGATATGGTAATTACATCATTTCAATTTTGATGTATTTAATAGCCTCAAAACTGGTCAGTAGCAGCACAACTTTATTCTTAAGACCAAAGTAAAATACCCTCATGTACACATTTTTATAATTATTAATAGTTAAACAAATGCATTTTCCTTAAAAGATTAAGGATGTGTGGAATGCCGCAGTGTAAATAAATCTACATTTTTGAAAAAAATACCTAGAAGGGAGAAATCTTTTCAAGAATAAGGTGTAAACCCTCGATAACTATCATAATCGGAATCTGCCATTGAAACTAAACCCTATAAAGCCTCGCAGGGCAACATTGATGACTTGAAAACAACTGAGACAGATATGCACACCAGCCCCGCATACATTTTAAAGTCCATGCAATGGTTTTGCAAAGATCAACAAAACTTGCAATCGAAAAACACAGAGACATCATTTATGTAATTAATATGCCATTATTACCTTGCTACCAAGAAACTCTTGAGAAACTAGCCTCATAACTTTTTTGTTAAGAAGTTGCTTACGTAAGCTCGCCGCCGAGTCTTGGGGCACAAAGTCCCAGGCCTACGTCACCTATATAAACCAATAAGAAGTAAGATAAATCAAGATTTAAATAATTTCAAAAAAAAAAATTGAAATAACTATAGGAAAAATTATATGTTTTATTGAAGTTGCTACAAATTCGTCGAAATAATCGGCCTGACCGATTCATATATATCCCCCTGTCGGGGACATAAAAAAAACACACATCATATATAAATATAAATAAAAATTTGATGTAATTTTCTTAACCTTTATCCATTTCATATTATATTTTCATAATAATATTATATTTTCATAACAATAACTCTTAGTATATTTATCAATATATTTCTTAACATTAAAATAGTATGTATGAATTTGATTTTTCAATAGAGAGAGGTGTTTGATCATGAGTTTCAATTCATGAAAATCAAGTTTTCAAAGGCCCTCATCGTTTCAAATATCGCTGTATTATAGGCAATATTTGTATAACCCGCCATTAAAAAAAACTATGTGTAAATGCTAAAAGTTTTAAGAGGCTTCTCATAATTTGTTTGTAAAAAAAATTGTACATGAGAATCACATTTAATTAATACCAGCGTAGATCCAAATCCTAGGCTTTATCAAGCGCCGAGATGGGTCAAATCTCTCGAGGTGCAAACCTCTTATTAGATATCCATTGATTTGATTCAAACCAAAAGACACATCTTTTTATTTAAGGTTCACATATAATATTTTTATTATTAATATTTAATATGGGTTGTTTAGAATGCCTTGAAACCATGTGCAAGGGCAACATTTTTTTGCGGATAATTCAATTTTGTGTTTTTTTCTTGACCCACATATTTTTTTTATGGATAATTAAATTTTTTACTTTTTTATTGTTTTGTTAGGTAGAAAGATTCCAACATCTCCCCCATATTAGATTGTTTTTGTGGCCGACATTAAGTCTTGGCCTATTAGAAAAATTATTTTTTATTAATAAAAATAATGTTATTAAAGTGATATTATTTTTTATTTTGTGTTAGAAGATCTCTCCCATAATATTCACTAGCACTATTATTTTTTGCCGACATGTTACAAACGTTACATCACGTTACAAGATCTCTCCCATAATATTCACTATTATTTTTTTCCGACATGTTTTTTTTTTAACAGAAACTAAAAACAGGTATATATAAAAGGGGTTGCGCACAGCCATTCGTTACAGGAAAGATAGCTTCAATAGTTTATGGACAACAAAAAAACTGCCAAGGAGAACTAACCATGGGACTGTCCAAAAAACCCTGCATACTAACTGTTCAAAACTTCTAAAAATGCTAGTGGGATAAACCCTTACAAACTGTTGACATAAACGGAGACAAAAATGCATTTAAACATAACTAGAGAAGACAGGTTACTGAATGCTTCTGTTGTTTCTAGGCTGGGCCACCGATTCCTCCTCCATGGGGAGAACAGCTTCTGCTACTTCGTCGTTGATTTCACCATTAATTCTGCTGGTCTGATGCATTTCAATGAACCTCTGAAGATCCTCTTGAATCCTGTCCACTTTCCCAT
The DNA here is from genome assembly GCA_001517045.1 of Pseudotsuga menziesii. NCBI lineage: Eukaryota > Viridiplantae > Streptophyta > Pinopsida > Pinales > Pinaceae > Pseudotsuga > Pseudotsuga menziesii. Next base: position 247,954 of record LPNX010365469.1, read on the forward strand.
GTATTTCCCGAAGGCTACTCTCGGTGTCATCTATGCGAGCGTCGTTGTTGCTTACTTGCTGGGAAGTATAGCTAACAGTGTCAGCCATTTTCTTTATCTCTTCGCTCATTTCTTTGGTGTCCACAACGTTGATGGCCAAAAGTTCATAGAGTCTGCGTAAATTCTTCTTAATATCCACCCAATCTCCTCCTTGAGCCATTCTGGAGGCCTCAGTCGAAATTGTCAAGCGAGCAAAAAGATTGAGAGGGATGCTGGCAGAATTGCCAGGAGTTCTGATATGGAAATCAACGGAGGGAAAAAAGGAACTGAGCACCGCAAATTATTTAAACAGAGAGGCTTTACCTGGCTGAAATGGATCCTGCGAACCCACGGCACCAACCACCCAGCTCTGTCCAGAGTCCAAGACCCGATTTCTCCCTGAAGCGCTTTGATCTGCAACCCCAAACACTGTATGGTTTATTCCTGCACCGGAAGAGAGAGCTGCTATGACAAGCAACTCTTTTATCACCGAACGCGAGAGAGGTAGAACCTGCCACTGGAGGCCCTGAAGCCACCCTTCGCTAACACTTAAGGCAACCTGCCCCAAAAATCGCTGGATCTCATGAGAATCGAAGATTTCTGAAGAGGAGTTCTGAAGCGGCATTCTGGAATCAGGGAGAAGCGGAGGGCAAAGATAAGCGGGACACCAAACGTGTGAGGGGTAAATGCCAATTACCCAAAGCCTTGAAACCATTAAAACGGGAGCGACCGGATGGAGGGAGGATCGAGGAAGGAGCCATGCGGCGGGGAGGAAAGAACTGGGCGTTAAATGTAGGAAGCCGACGAAGGACAAGGGTAGAGGATGGACGAGAAGGCAGGGGGGGGGAAAGATCGAAGGGAGAAGGGAGAAAAAGGATAAGGGTGAGACCACACCCAAAAGAACCAAGGATAAATCCATGAGACTATGCCTGCCCAATATTAACAAAGGGGCAATCCAAAATTCAATAATAAGATTGAGCCAAGGGAAGATCTTCTGCTTCATTACGGGATGAATTTGTGAGAGGAGGGGGCCCCATCTTGTTTATAAACACCTTGCGGGAGGGAAGCCCCGATATTGGCCATAGCGTCAGCTGCACTATTGTTTATCCGGAGGATATGCAAGGGCTCAAAGGAGTGATGCATGAGAGTTTTTACTTTGTTATACAGACGGCGACATTTAATTGCTCCCGAGGGGTATCCATTAATCAAATTGGAGATTACATGCTTTGAGTCTCCAAAAACTAGAACCTTGCGATAGCTTTTATCCTGAAGGATCTGAAGACCTTGAAGCAAGGCCAGCCATTCTGCTTCGTTATTGGTCCTATTCCCTAATCCCCAGGCAAAGGAATGTTCTACGTTTCCCCCGGGGTCTAGAAGGACCCCCCCCTGCTCCTGCCACCCCTGATTTTTTTCCGACATGTTACAAACGTTACATCACGTTACAAGATCTCTTCCATAATATTCACTATCATTATTATTTTCTGCAGACATGTTATAAACGTTACATCATGTTACAAGATCTCCCCCATATTGGGCTGTAGAGTGCCTCTCGGCGCAATGATTTTAATTTATTAGGCATTTATTAAAGTAGAGAACCATATGTAGATATGACAACTTTCCGTAAATAATGACAGATTATCACAGTTGACGTAGTGGATGGGATTGAACTGGAATTTGGTTTTATTTTACCCGTGAATTTTTTTTTTAAGTTTTGACATTTTATATTGCTGAAATGTTTTGTTTAAAATTTTACCTTTCAAGAGTGAAGGTTTTCTAAAAAATTTACCCTTCAAAAGTGAAGGTTTGTTAAAGAATTTACCCTTCAATAATTAATTTTTGTTAATTTTTTTTCAAAATAATAATTTTTTGACATTTTTATATTAAAATAAAATAATGGTCATTATTAATATCTATCATGGTACATTAACTTGATTCCTATTTATTTTATATACTATTTATGTATTGAATTAATATTATATAAAAATATAAGTTAAAAAGAATAATCACAAATACACATCATAATATGCAAAAATTAATAAATAATGAAGCATAAATAAACATAAAAATGATTATTTTATGTGAAGCTGAAATTTTGTTTCAGGTTTATTTAGCTTAATTAATGTTGGTTGTCTTAAATAAGCAATCTTATTCTTATTTGAGTCATTACTAGCTAAGTTTGTGTGGATTAAATGACAAGAGGAATCTCACTCAATACCAGTACCTCATGAGGTAGGGAGGTTGTAACATACCCAAAATTCCAAACATGTAAAACATTACTAACACTTTACCCTAATCTAATGCCATGGTAGTAAGATCTTACAAATTATTAATTACTTACCTATAAATCAAGATATTGAATTCAAAATGTTAAACAAAAGGCATTGAATCATTTAATTATCCAAAAAGATTTCCTCCATGAAATATATACCTTTAATTGTATGCTTGCGAGTGTTTTTCATAGACCATTCTATCAATAAAGATAATGTATCATAAGAATTTATTGTGCATCATCCATACATTAAATACCATCATGATAATGAGTGTATACAAACATAAAAACATAGAACAAAAAGAGAGACATCATATACGCGGTTCACCCCATCCATGAGGCTTAGTCCACCAAAGCTTGTTAGTTTTTATATTATTTTATCAAGAGAAGATTTACAATTTCATGACACATCCACTGTCATTTTCTTTACCTCCAATTTCTTCCACCGATAATACTCTCCAATTACTATTTTCCCTCCTAGTAAGGTTTCATGTTTAAATAGAAAACCCTTTCACGTAAACATAATTCCAAAACTACAAAATGTCACATCCTGGTCTATACCTTTAAACAACTATGAAACATTAACTCATACTCATCCAAACACATTCTAAGTCCAATCGACAGCATTAGAAACTACTAAAATACACAATCTAGATTTAGTAAATCGTAGGCATGGTTCTATCACCCATTAACTAATGAGATCATAGTTTATACTCATTATATATTCGTAAGTTGCAACAATTATTGTTTACCCAACAACAATGAGATCCAAAATCTATAAACATAATTTCATAAGCATAGACCATGATTTATTTCAAAAGCACAAGCGTCAATGCCTTCTTTACAACTATACTCAAACACAGAATACAATACCAAATACATTCATGTTAATATAGTGATATACCTTTACATATTTTAGTAGTCATATTCATTTTTACAACATATATCCACACTAACATAATGATATACTTTACATATATTAATACTTTTAATCACTTTCATTACAAGATATATCCACACTAACATAGTGATATACCTTTACATTTTTTTTTTAACAAGAGCCTTAAAGGTATTGTATTAATAAAAAAGATGTACACAACCATGATCACAAAAAAAGAATGGTATGTAGCCTGCAAGTATCTACAGAGACCAACATTACTATGACATAACTAAAAATAGAATCTTTTAGCTTATTCCTATGCCTAAGATTGCTGTTAAAACCCATGGAGGGGTATAACCAATAGTATACTCCTAAAATGAGAGAGAAAAAATACATTTTGATCCAATAGACTAGATATGCTCATTATTCTTTCCCTTATTGAATTTGAAAGGCTTCTCAATCTTATTATTAAGCCCTACACTACTCTACTTGTCGACTACGATGGAAAACTCTTTCCAAGCCAACTCAAATTCAATGTGAACATGGACTATGGAGTAATCTTCCTCTTTCCCTTTTTTGATAATGCCTACATTGGTGTTTGAATTTCCACAATGATTTTTCTCTGGGTTTCCATTCAAATCCTCCTCTCCATTGTTCTTTAGCTTTGAGTCTATGTTTTCCCTGTCCCTTCTCACTGGAGCTGAGCCAAGAATATTTTCCTCATTCACTAACTCGATGCCATTGATTCCTTTGTTATTGCTCTATAGTTGCATGGGACGAATCCTAGGGAGTAAGCATCCTGGTTTCTTGCATGTCGTTCTTTAGAATAATACCATCTAATAAGACAGTCGCGTGAACTTGGAGAAGAAGGGCCTAGTCCCCTATCCGTGGGTTCCTAATAATTTTAGTAATACTTTTGATTTTCTTAATGCTAGTGGTGTGCTGAAAAATCTTAACATTTGTCTTGGGAAACCCGTGGAGGCACTTGAATTTCCATTTTTCCTTAAGGTACATAAAATAGTTTGTGAGTATTTTTATTTACCTTGGACATCCCCATTCCAAGCCTAGCTCCCTGATTTTCCATCTTGTCCACCTCAGCATTGTTGCCTCTCAAAATATGAAAATAGGAAACATGAATTCCCCCAGAAAGATGTTGAATTCTCTTGTAAATTCTTTTGGAATTGATCATGCCTTTATTACTTTTACTTTTCATTTTCTAAAATTACCTGCTTCGAGTCCCCAATTACTATGATCTTACTGATGTCTAGCTCCTTAGACAAGTACAAGCCATAATATAGAGCGAGCCATTCAGCTTTGTTATTTGTTTTTCTTCCTAGTCCCCAAGCATATGTAGTCTCAATTTTCCCTCCAGGATCAAAGATGATCCCTCCAATGCCTGCCTCCCCAGGAATTCCTTTTTCCACCCCATCAAAGAACAAGGAGTATGAATTTATATTTTCCTTCCATTGATTAAATTCCTTAGTGTTCTTCCGAATTTCCCAAGTATGGAGTGCAACCATGTTTTTGGTTTGAAGAGAGTTCTAAGGTATAAGATCTTTTCACCATTTGAGGTCTTCAGCTGCTAATTTCTCATATGGAGAAATGATGATCTGCTTAGTGCTCAGGGTATCTTTTATCAAATTTTCATCTTTGAAGGCAGTTCGTTGAGCATCTGCTTTTTTGTTATAAAAAACAAGCTTGTTCATTGCAAGCCAAATTTTCCAACAAACATTTTTAAGAGCCGACTCCAAAATTCTTCCTAAGATCTTCTTTTTCCCTATTTTCCTTGGATATCATCCTTTCCAGCTTGACATCATAATGGTTACTGTCCCCGAGAAAATCAATTTCTGTCCAACCTTTCCAAGGAATAATTTCCATACATGTTTGGAGAATGGACACTCGAGAAACATGTGGTGGGTTGATTCGTCATTTTCTTGGTAGAGGTGACATCTTGAGGGCCCATGAAATCCACGTTTCCTGAGATTTTCTGTTGTTAATAGCTTGTCTTTTGTTAAGATCCAAAAGGATGCATTGATTTTTGGAATGCAGAATGAGTCCAAGACTTTCCCCCAATTTTTTTGTTGTATGTCGTTCCCAGAGTTTTGAATAGAGAGGAAGCTTTCTTTGACAGTGTATGTCCCAGCACTCCCCCATCCTTTCAAGTCATTTTATCTGAGGCTTAAGGGAGAAATTCCATGCAAGAAGGATGTGAAGGATTCAAAGAAGGTGTCTAGATTAGGAGGAAGGTTTATACATTTCCATCCATTCCATTCACCCCTGGATCCTCAGATAGAGAAATATTTTAGTGTCTTGTACCCATGGTCTTCTAGCCACCTACGAAGAGGGAGAAGATCGGATTTGGAATCAAGTTTGGGCCTTCCCAAGATGTATTCTATCCAAATGTTGATTTTGCTACCATTTCCAGGGATCCAGTATATCTTGTCTTTGATTAGACCAACAAAATTTTTGAGTTGATTCCATATGGAGGTTCCTTTGCCCTCCCAGGGAAGATCCAGGATTCTAGACTTCTTCCTTTTTATATATTTTCTTCTTATAGACTCTATACACCACTCCTTGCCTCCTAAGATCATTCTCCATACCAACTTAGTGCCTAGAGCTTGGTTCATTCTCCCTAGGTCCCTAATACCAAGTCCTCCATTGTTTTTTTTCTCTATTACTACTTCCCATTTCACCAAATTGAACTTTATCCTTGCGTCTTATCCCCTTGCCAGAGGAACTTCCTTTTTTCTATGTTAAGAGCTCTAATAACTACCTCTGGAGCATCTAAGATTGCACACGAGAAGATTGGATACAAAGAGAGGATTGACTTAATTAATACCAATCTTCCTGCTAAGTTGAGCCAAGAGTTGCTCCATAACTGATTTTTTTTTCATATTTTGAATTGAAGGCCTCTAGATCACAATGGTGCTTTTTTTATTGAAAATTGGGACTCCAAGGTAAGTGAAGGAAGTCCATTGCACATTCACCTGTATTCCAATAATATTTTCCAGAGCTCTGAGGGAGTTTGGACTGTTGTTCCAGCCATACAACCAAGATTTAATTTCATTTAGCTGGCTTCCAGATGCTTTTAAGAATAGGTCTAGGGTGATTCTGAAATACCTAGAAATTTGAGGTGAGGCACTTCCCAAGAGGATGGTGTCATCCATGAACTGAGCATGGTTAATGTCTTGAAGCCCTCTTGCTACACTAATTCCTGGAATGATCCCTTCATTTCTGAGTCTATTTAGCCTTCTGCTCAGTGAGTTTGTGACTATGATATAAACAAAGGGAGACATTGGGAATCCTTTCCTAATTATCCTTTGATTTTGGAAGAATGAGGTAGGACGTCCATTGATGGGAGGAGCAATCCATGGCTTGCTTATACATGCCTTAAACCATCGAATGAAGGATTCTGGGAAGCCATAGTTCTGCATGACTTGAAAAATATATGAGTTCCTTATTCTATCAAAATCATTAGCGAGATCTAGTTTCATTGCCATACCTGCCTCCTTATGATTTTGACTAGAATGAATTGCTTCTTGCACCATTAGGATGTTATCATAAATATTCCTTCCAGCTATGAATCCCCCTTGGTTTTCCGAGATTAGGTTTGGAATTACTTTCTTCATTCTGTTCGAAATAATTTTAGAAATAATCTTGTAGGATGAGTTACACATAGAGATAGGTCTGTACCTTTTAATGGATGATGAATTCTGCTCTTTAGGAATTAGAGTCAGGAACATTGAGTTGGCGGTTCCTCCAATTCAATCCTCTGAATGTGACCATATTATCATTATGGTGAGATATTTTTTAACGATATTCCAACAAATTCTATAGAAGCTAATTGGAAACCCGTCTGGTCCCGAAGCCTTGTCCGGGTGCAATGACCACACAAATTTCCTTACTTCTTCGAAGGTAATATGTTGGGTAAGCAAATTGTGATTTTCTTGAAGTAGATGTGGAATCTCTCCGCTAAGGATGAACATGTCATTTGTTGAGATTTCTTCTTTGCTGGAATAGATATCTTGGAAATGTGCTTTGACGTCTTTTTTTATTAACTCAGAATCATTCATTTTTTCTCCATTTCCTGAGGTTAGTTCCTTTATGGTGTTTCTCCTACTCCATTCTTTGGATTGGTAATGGAAGAAACTTGATTTTTTATCACCTTGTTTTATCTATAAGCACCTATATTTTAATCTTAGTTCCATCTCTATCTTTTGTTGGAGGACTGAAATTTTCTTATCAACCTCTCTTTCTCTTAATAGAATTTCTCAGGTGACTTCTTGCCTTTCTATTTCTTCCTAAATTTCTTCCAAACTCTTGAGCATGTTAATTTTTTCCTTCCCTATATGGGGTCGACCAGTTAGAAAAAACTTAATTTCCTTTTTTACGTTTTTTAATTTTTGTTCCCAGATGTAAGCTGGTGAGCCGTGAAAGAACATTCCTCGGGCTTGAGAGACAATGTCGTGAAATCCTGGCTCGGTTATCCAAGCAGAGGAAAAATTGAATGGTTGAGGGCCGAGGTGTAATGTCCCTTTTTTAAAGTTTTACCAAATGCCCAATTTTCCAATTTTTTCACAATTTTGGCTCTTGACTAGTTTTAGTGTCTAGGTCTCCAAATCAGCCCAATTGCTCCCAAATATTAAGAGAAGGTGTATGAATGATATAATAACTTAATTATTATGTTCAGGGATTTATTATGGCCCTCCAATCACTTTTTCAATTCTGTACTATATTATGAACAAGATAGATGGTTTTATTGGCAAATTTTGGCTCAAATCCCCCTTGAGATAAGTGGTAGAAATGGCTTCCCAAATGTGCATAAACCCACTCAAATTCTTAAATTTAAGAAGTGTATGTGTATAAGAAATTTTCAGAGACTCATATTCATAACCAATCGACCTCCCATGGCTGTTATCACTTCTTTCAATCAGATATAAAAAACTAGTTTTGGACCCTTGGGGAAATGACGTGCAGTTTGCTCCAATTTCTATGAAATTCAAGCCAATGGCCACAAATTCCCAGTTACTGAACAATGAACCCATAATATAATTTAATGACAGTCCATTCATTCATAAATTATCAATATTTTATACATCCATTCAAATCCATCAAGATTACAAGAATTTACAACAAGGTAGTGGGGAAATGGCATTGTTTCTTCATTATTGAGCAATAATACATGAGATTTCTTGGCCTTTTGACCTGATATATTTAGAAACTTAAATAGAAGAGAATTTACATGAGAATACAAAATAATGGAGAAAAGAAGCTCCCTCAAAGAGATGAATAACTCACCAAGTGTGCCTCACTCCATAGAGATGAAATCTGGTGAGAAAACTTGAGATGAAAGGAAGAACAAGATGAACTTGATATGTCCAAGAGTTGTTGTAGCTTGCACCTGTAAATTATGACTCCATTTAATCTCCTTGAAATACCTGAGTGGCCTCTCCAAACACCAACTAGGATGGGAATATTTCACCCTCGAAATTGACTAAAGCATGAACTAGTCATCCACTAGCTCTCTCTTTTCACAATAACAATATTCACAAATTATCAAAATGGACTTCTCATTTATGATCCCTGCATTTTATAAACATTATTTGTCTTCTAAGGTTCCAAATCCATCCATAAACCAAATCCAAATGCTATGCCATGTGGCCTCTCTCTTCACCTTCCCTCTTCTCCCAAATTCGAGTAGAAGCCTCTTGGCCTTCTCCAACTCCCATGAGCTCCCTATAAGATGATCTATTCAGGCCTAACATATCAGATATGTCATATTCCAGACTTCATATCTGACTTGTGTCATAACTATTATAGAATCTCCATCATTGGTGTCATAGATGTTATAAATGTAAGGGGAATCTAGCCAAGTGTCCATGAAACTCCCATTTGGCTCTTGAGTCTCCCCATGTAAGTTACAATTCATCCCAAATTTGACCTATGAAGTATATGGACAAGTATATTAACCTTTTAACCCATCCAAAAACATTAGGCTTCCCATAGGAAAGTATAATTTTATAGAATAATAAGATAAAAGTATTGATATTACTAATTTACTAGTAGTAATTTATAATGAAGTTTTAGTTATTTCATTGCCCTTAAAAAATAGTAGTAACATAATAACTTTTTGAAAATTTAATCGTCCTTCAAAATAAGTTTAAATAATAAATTTACCCTTTAAAAAAATGGTCTACTAAAATTTATAACCGTATTTGACGGTCAAAATGCCCCATGATGGTCATTTTAGCTGTCAAATTCCAGCATTGGGATGGACCATCCAAACAAAATCCAAATCAACTGACAACAAACTTCTCATGGTTGATAACTATTTGTTCTTGGGTGAGTGCAAGCTAATGAGGGTCACTTTTGGGGTGTTAGATGCAATAGAAAACTGAAAAATCAGGCATCCCTCAACTTACTTGGATTTTTTGAGATACTTACACAAAATATCTTGATTTGAGTAAAAAATATGAAATGTAGGAAAAATAATCATGTTTTCGAATATATAAGTTTTATGTATTGAAATTTTTCATAACTATGTTAAGTTTCATTTCTTCTATCAGACACTTCTTATTTTTCAGGCAAATGATAAGGTATTTGTTTTTGTGGGTACAACCTTTGAGAGCCTAAATGATGGTTTCAGGCTACAAAATATGGCAAGCATGTAGAGAACATATAGCATTAGTGCAATGCTATTTTTTGAAAATAAAATTAATAATTTTTTTTAATTATGTAAGTGATCATTCCTCGAAAATGATACATATTTTGTGGGTGCGGCCTTTGAAGGTATTAATGCAGAAATCATGAAATAGATTTTTTATAGAATGTAGAGGTCAGTGTCTTCTAGTGCATAATACTATTTTTTTTTAAACAACGAAGGATTGATTAAGTTATGGAAAAAACACTAACTGTGTGTTTTTTGAGTTGAGTTAGGACACAATCAAAATTGAAAAAAATATATATAATATTTTTAAATAAAAAGTACATGTTTAGAATATATAGAAAAAAATGCTATATATGTTTAATTTTTGTCAAAAATAATTGTGTGTAGCATACTATAATGAATGGGTAAACACATGCTTCCTCGGAAACTAGAATAAATTCCCAATTAGCTATGGTTTATCATTTACCATAGCAAAAGTTTGGTATTACCAAAGCAAAGTTTAAACCATACAATAGGACTATTGGTGACATGAAAGAAAGTGAATTGGCATGGTTTAGCCGCTACAAAATGAGAGCATGTTATGTTTAAATTCAAATTACATTTTTTTCCCTTGTAGAATTGAAAAACATGTGCGCGTTATAGAACTGAAAAACGCATGTGTGTTGTAGGACTACAAAACATGTGTGTGTTATGTAGTTCCATAATGCATGTACGTTATGTAGTTCATGCTTGTGCATTAATCAATACATCAAATGTATGGTTAATAGTTGAGAGGGGTGTGGAAGGGTCAAGGGCCTATGGGATGTTGGAAATTCAAGAGAGTTTGGGTCAAGGGCCTAGAAGGATGTTAGAAGTTCAAGTTGGGATGATTAATAGTTGAGAGTGGGTAGGGAATGGTCATGGTCCTAAGAAGATGTTGTAATTTCTAGTAGGGATGGTTAATAGTTGAGAGGGGGTGGGGAAGGGTCAAGGGCCTAGGAGGATGTTGTAATTTCAAGTGGGGATGGTTAATAGTTGAGAGGGGGTGGAGAAGGGTCAAGGGCATAGGAGGATGTTGTAAGTTCAAGTGGGGAGAGATGAAGGGAATGAGAAAATGATGGCTTACAAGGGTGTGGGGGTGGGGATTGAGAGCACTATTGGAAGGATAAGAGGTGTTGAAGACATATAGGATTGGAAACGATATGTGAGACTTAAGTGATAAAGGGGGGTAATGTGGAGGGGAGGAAGTGGATGATGGTTTAATGAGAGAGAGGATTGGTGAATAAAAAGGTCGATATGGAGGATTAGAGGAGGATTAGGGTGTCTTATTAAAGAGAGGTGGGAGGAGTGGGGAATTGAAGAGAGGGGAATGAGATGGGGTGAAAAAGAGAATAGGGGTCATAATGAAGTAGGGGATTAAGGAGAAGGGATAAATTGAAAACAAACAGAGAGAGAGAGAGAGAGAGGGGGGGGGGGGGGGGGGGGNATCTAGAGAGAGAGGGGGAGATTAATGTGGGAGAAAGAGTGATATAGAAATGGATGGAGGTAAGGGGGATGTGAAGGAGAGAGAGAGGAAGGAGATAAGGGGATGAGAGAGACAAATAGAGAGAGAGGATGAAGGTAAGGGGATGAGAGAGAGAGAGGATGGAAGTAAGGGGATGTGAGAGAGAGAGAGAGAGAGGTGGGGAAGGTTCATAGAGTGAGTAAGGGAGACAAAAAATGGGGAGGGACTTGGATATAGGAGTGAGAGATAGATGGGGATAGAACAAGAGAAAGGGATGAGAAGAGAGGGAAAGAAGGTGTGGGTGGGATACATGTACAAAGTAGTGGTGATGGAGAGAAAGAGATAATATGAGAGGGGGGTAGGGACATAAATTGAGGGAGGGAGAGAGAGTGATGCAGAGATGGTGATAGGTTCAAAGAAATATAACAAGAGAGAGAGAGAGAGAGAGATAAATAAGGGTGAAGGATGGAGGGAGAAAGGTGGAGAGAGAGATTGGTAGAAAAACAGGATCATAGAGAAATAAAAATAAATAATAAACAAGATGCAAATATTAAAATACATCACAAGAGAGACAAATATATAATGTGGCTCACCCAAGATGGGCTACATCCACACAAAAAATGTCAGTCATTTATTATTATACTGTCCAGTAAAATGCAGGGATAAAACTTGTAGAAAACCTACTATACTTCCTCTTCACTCTCTCACAGTCTCTCTCACACAATAGCAAAGACCATTTTACAATACTACAATACAATGCATGTATCAGTATTATAATGCTTTCCTTTTATAGTATAATTACCATGGGAAAATACCACAGGTCACCCAATACCGTGGGCATGTAAATTGTTGGCCGAAAAACATCCCAAAAAATTCTTTTGTAGGATTTTCCCCTGAAGCCCCTTTTTCGGGGGAGCTACCCCTGGACCCCCGCCAAGGTCCCACTGGCCCTCTCACCCCCCTGTCGGGACAAGTGTATAGTGAAACTGGGGTACAAACACAACTAAACAATACTATCTCTGAATATGGAAGATCAAGATCCACAACCAATAATATCCCACTTGGAGACCGATCACAACAACTCCATCGCTGCTGCACTTGCTGGACTATGCTATGAACCTTGGAATTGGAAAAATTATCTTCTTCACCTTCATGATTGAAGTCCAACTAAAACCAAGGAAATTAGTTTTTCTCTGGTTACTAACTTTGTTAACATGTCTACAGGATTCTGGCTAGTATGTATCTTTTCCAAATTTATCAGTTCATCTTCCATAAAAAATATTATATATTGGTAGTTGAGTTGTATCTATTTAGTATTCAAATGAAACGTTGAGCTCTTTGCAAGATGAATGTCACTCTCACTGTCACTGTACAACCTGTTATTCTCCTGCTTCTTACCCAATTCCTCTATGAACCTCTACAACCAAATCATCTCTTTACGAGCATCTGTAGCAACAACATACTCTGCTTCCATGGTTTAAAGTGAAACAACCTTTTGCAGTTTTAAAATCCAACTTATTATTGTTCCACCTACAGTAAAAACATATGATGTGCCATACTCCTCCTGTTGTATTTATCACCTTCCATATCTGCATTGACATATCCCTGTAGAACAATGTCTGAACCTCCAAAACATAATGCATGAGAAGTGGTACCTCTCAAATACTTGAGAATCCACTGAATTCATATAAATGTTACTTTGTTGTTGTGTTATTACTTAGTCACCTCGAGTTATGTGGGACTTTTTCTATTCCATTTATATAATTGAAGCTAGACGAAATGAAAATCATATTGTAAATTATGTAATTGTAATTTATGTAGAGTGAAGTGCACTAATGGTTATAAATGGAAGAGAAATACTTAGAATGTTATTCTAATGTTTGTGATGTCATTATTCAAATAATGCCAGTCGAATCTTGTGTTTGATTCTAAGATTAATTAATATTATCAAGGAACAATTTTATGTTATGAAATATATAATGGTAGGACAATTTAGTTATAAGACCAACTTAAGCTTGAAGAGTGTTTTTATAACTCACATTTTCATAATGAAATTCTTATGCTTTTGTTTAATGAACTTGTTATATAACTCACCTCATAAGCTATAATAGTGGTGAGCTTAAGAGTATTGATCAAAGTATTTGATGTATGTCTAAGAATGTTTTAGTAAGGGAAATTATTTATTACAGTTATCGTACATGGTTTCCATATTAACTATTAAATGTTGAATCTCGAGTTAGAAATACTTATATGTTAATGTATGTGAGATTGCAGTAACAAGTGCAAGTAAATGTATGCATGAACAACTTATTAATAACCTTAATGTCATTTTATTAATTATGAAGGGTGAAATAAAGATTTGATAATACAAAGGGTGTAAGGAGTAATTAATATGGATATATATATATATATATATATATAATAATACATAAAAAAATCTTTGTGTACTTTTAAAGGGAATTGATCTAGATTGGGATTTAAGTACCATTAATTAGCTAGAGAAATACCATTAATTAGCTAGAGAGTAGTCTTTCTTAAGCTCTAGTTCTATTTGTTAATTTAAGGAAAGTATGATATTACGAGAAGACAAAGATAATGACTACAAAGACTATTATGTTCACTTAAAGGAACATAAAGAATATAATATGAGGAAATATCCTCAATTACATAATAAAACTTAAATAGGTACTCACTACAGGAGTGGGAGTGGTTGAATTGATTACTTCAATACAATCGATTGAAATGAACTTTGAATGTTAAGTTGGGTAGTTGTTAAGGCTAATTTTTTTAGTCCTGGGAGGGATGGGATTATTGAATGTTATTGTAGAGAGAATGCATTTCATATAAAGATATTATATGTAGAAACATGAGTTAGATTTTTATGACCCGTTTATATAAGAATACATATTTGGAAGAACTAACACATTTGGTGAGATGCAGTAAATAAAATAAAATATTTTTTTATTCTATTTTTTTTTGAGGAAATTAGGTTTGTTATAAATAAAGTATTATCTTTTAAAAAATTGTAAATTTGCACATTTTCTAAATTTTATAGAAAATCAATTTAGATCAGAAGAATATTTCTTAGATGGAAGCAATGGATTAGCAGGAGGGAATAAACAAAATAAAAGGATGGAATCATGAAAATCACCAAAAATTTCCATGTTACATCTAGGGAAATTTCCATATATTTATGTTAGTTTTTTTTTTAATTTTGATATTTTTTAATCTTAATTTTCATGGTATGGGACCCATATTTGAAAATTTTTATATAGAAATTAAAATAAATAAACAAAATAAAAAATAAACAAAAACTTTAGTTACACTTTAAATATGTTGAAATATTAAGTGTATTTCATGAAAATAATGAAAAAAATCTAAAACAATAGTCCCTAGATCTAAAAGAGGAACAAATAATTCTTAGTGGTCATATGTATTTTATCAACCTAATATCCATATATATATATATATATATATATATATATGGTGATGATGATGGTGATGATGATTAACATCCACTGATACCAACTTTGGTTTATTGGACATTAAGAAGGATAATACTTGGTTTACTTCAAAATCTTGTTCCCATGCTTGAAAAGATTGTCAAGAAGCTTTCCAAGCTCATTATAGTTTTGGCAAGTTACAAGGTTATAAAGGTATGTATTGTAACAAATACTAGGAAACTCAGATTTAATGTTGGTGTGAGAAAGACACTCTAATTGAAAGTGATTTTCATCCTCAATGCTCATAGACTCACACAAATGGAAAACCTTTTCCTCCCATGGATTTTTAGGAATAGAACAACGCCCTGTTTTGGTATGGATTTCATGAGAGTTCGTTCTAATCTTGGTTATATTAATTTTATTCCGTGATCTAGTTACTACCGAGAGATACTTTTGATCTTGCAAGTTAGGATTAATGACCTCCTTATAGTTTCTTAATTTCCTCTTAACCGCTAAATTTCCCTCACACCAAAATTTCTCTTTAAACTTAGAAGTAATAATATTTTTGACATTATCAATGTTATGCAAAATGTAGTTTTCATCCATCGCCCAATGGCTTAACCATGCCATGGTATCTTTACACTAACATCGCTTGAGGCATAGTTGGTTTTGACTTGAGTTTAAAGCAATTTTATGAAGTCTCTCAATGGGGGAAATACCCACTTCTATGAGAAGAATATGATAATGTGTATTGCTTTTTAATTTTAAGGTTATAAGTTATAAACCGCTTTTGGATTTGCTCAATATTCCTCCAAGATTCTTAAGAAATGTTGCACCCCCATAATTCACAACCATACAAGATAACAGGGATGACAAGAGTTTCAAAGAGGAACTTCTTTTTTTCTCACATGGCGAGATATTTTCAAGACCAAAATAAGCTTTCCACGCACCATTAATCATTTTCTCATTGTTATAGTTCCAATTGAGCTCATGATGAATATCAATTCCAAGATACTTGTAAGAAGTCACTTCCTCTATATTTCTATTATCATAAATCAAATTTGCATAGGTGTCTTGCTTAGATATTATAAGCATGATTTTTGTTTGTTAACATTCATACTGGTGTTAAAGCAAAAATATTTAAGAATTATTAATTGCTTATTGAGAGAAAAATGACACCTTACCATAAGAACAATATCATCAGCATAAAGTAGGAGAATGATAACTATCCCAATTAAGATTGTACCTACACAACCTGCTTCTTCTAAACACTTTTCTAGCTTATCAATGTAAATGGCAAAAAAAGTAAGGAAGAGGAGGAAACAATAAAAATAAAAATTATATTTGTAAAATTATGAATTAAAAATAAATATAATGTACTAGCATCAAAATGATATTTTAACATTTTGTTTTAAACATAAAATAATTTAAGATATAAAAAGTAAATAAACCTTAGTTTTTTATTATTATTATATTTGAAAATTATATAATTTTTTTATAGAAAAACTATACATATATACGATGTTTCTTAATTTTGTTTAGCATAGTATATATTTAAATGGAAGTTAAAAAGGATAGTTCCATTATTATTTTATAAAATTTTAAAAGTGATATAAAAAAATATAGAATTAAAATTATAAAAGAAAAAATAAGTAAAATTCAATTTGAATTTTAAAATATAAAATAAATAAAAATGTAACATATTGTTTTTAAATTTGTAAGTATATAGTGTTCAGTGTTTTATTTTAAAAAATTGTAATTTTTAAATTTGTAAGGATATAATGTTTAGTGTTGTTATCACTCTAGGAAACTCTAGATTGTAGCTTGAGGATGCCTGGTAACTTACAATGTTTTTAGGGTTTTCTGATATGGATCAAGTCGGGTGACCTATATAACCTTCCACTCTCAAGACATGCATAAAACTCACTCAATTACAAGGCTTTTAGTTACAACTATTCAGTAGTTTGACAATAAGGTGTAGGGATGGAGAACTCATCAAGCTGGCAGACTTACATACAAAATAAATGCATATAAATGGCTAAATCATGATAAGGATGGTACTTATAAATCAAATCACATTAACACACCAATATGATGACAACTATTAGTTATTAATCAACTTGAAAATAACATAAATACACATTCAGGCATAAGTACAATAAAGACAAAGATGATGGCTGAACAAATCATAACAAAAGAGCTTATATTCCAGAATGAGCAAAATGAGAAGCTAACAATAGTATAGGCTTATAAATCCCCGAAGTCGAACCTTTTTTATAAAAATAGTCTTAGGCTTTATAGCCTTTTACAAAATATACAGATCCTAAAACCCTGGATCTGTTTTTACAAAAATAAACAAAGTAACTATTTTTTGCAAATTAGGGTTTGAAACCCTACCTAACTACGTGTCTAAATATAATGAAGATTTAGTTCACTGAATGAATATTAAATAACTGAATAAATTGCTAGTGATCACTATTGTTGGTTCTCTTCCAGTTAAACCATAGATTTCCTTTTTGCAGCTAGGGTTGGTGTCTTTTGGCACTGTTATTTCATAGTGGATCTCACATAGACCCTTTTTTATGCTTCCCACCGCGCCTTTTATCTTTAGACTACATCCATGAACCATCTGTAGTTTCCCAAAACCGGTATTCTACGCCAAAACTTGCCTTTAAGCCTCTGTCCGCTTTCGGTGTTTAAGGGGCCAGTCTATCGGAACCGTTAGTTGCCGAAAGTGGCGCTTTCTGTGGCTAATGAACTGCCCCATCATCCTCTTAAGCCACCGAAAGCCCTGTTTTACAAAAATTATTAGGTTTTCATCAAAAATGTCTTTTTAGGCTGGTTGGCTCAGCTTCCCTCTTCTGCAGGCTTCGTGCTAGGGGTGTTAACAACACCTTGGCTAGCTTCAGGATGCTGGAGACTAACTGCTACTTCAACTAGGCTTGATAAGGTGAAGTGGCTACTAGGGTTTGCTTTGGCTTCCTTTAGCTGCAGCCTTTGGAGCCTAACCATCCTGTATAGTCTGGTATTGTCCTTTAGGTATTTTGTGTTCAGCCTTTTCAAGAAAATGTATCTTTCTCTCTGCTCTAGGTAGGACTTGCGCAGTAGCTTGTTTCTCCTAGTCAATGTCTCATTATTTCTCTTTAGTTCTCTTTCCAAGACCTCTATTTCATAAACCTGCCTTAGTAGCAGATTGATCTTTTGACTTCTAGGCCTGTTGGAGGAAGCCCTTTCTGCTGGTTCCTCTTGCTCCTATGGTGTGGGGGATGGCAATGCTTCAGATATTGGTACAATTTGCAAAGCTAGGGCTACATCCTCTTCTTGTTCTTCCTCAGAATCTGAATAGGGTAGGTTTAAGACATTCTCATGGTGTGCTTCTGCCTCCTAACCTTTTTCACTAAAGTCCAAATTCATTTTTGCCTTCTTGGTCCTAGAAGAGGAGGGAGGTTTTTCTATTGTTGCAGCTAGGGAAATGGCCCTCCTTCTTCTTCTCCCACTCCTTGGTGTGCTAGATTTATTGGCAGGAGACTTCCCTTTCTCCTCTAGCTAAAGGCCTGTCTCAAAGCCATTCCGGAACAGAAAATAAGGCCAAGCCATATTCTTTTTCTTTAACAACTCCTGGACCAATAGCTGGATAAGACCATGGTTGGAAAGCCTACTAGCAATCTTGGATGGCTTGGATTTCACTTGATGTGCCATCTTCCCTAGACTTCTATGTAAATAAAAGGGCAAATTAAGAGGGTTTTTACCTGTGAAGTGATTCATGATCTTGAAATGGTAGATCATTTCTCTATTATATCTCCCTCCATAGGTTAAATAGACCACAATGGCCTTCAACAGCTACTGCCAGATCTCTTCTAGCCATGATGATGGCACACTCTTCTTCCATATCATTCCTCTATGCTCAAGCTTAAGGTATGACCTGAATTCCACCTCTTTTGGTATGGTGGTCTTGAACCATTTCTCTCCTGTGGAAGGGAGTTCTATCACCTCAGCGATTAGTGCTTCATCTATGAGAAACTCCTCCTTTCCTATGACTGCTTTTGAACCATCGAATGATAGGGCAACAACTTCAAACACCTGCTAACGGAAGCCTTGTATTTTTTTACAGAACTTGTAGCAGCCCACCTCTTGGAAAAGTCTGCAGACCTCTGGATGTGCCTCTAAATAACTGATATCACCTAGCTCCTACCTGAGAGTTGGTCTGAGTCTTCTTCATCTCGATGGGTGTATCTCCTGGGTACATGCAAAATGGTTTTAGTCTTGTATGTAGTATGCTTTAGTAGGCTGCTTATTTCAGAGCTAGTTTTTTTAGGTGGAGAAAATGATAATTTCGAAAATGAAATCAGATGGAGCCTTTAGGTACTGATTATGAGGGTTTTATGTCATTATGGGGGCTGAGGTCACAAAAATGATGACAGCAGCTTGATCCTTCTAGATCTCTTTTCCCACATAACCATAACCTACTTCAGCCAGAGCATTCGGTGGCTATTTGATGATCCTTTGGACAGGTGGAGGAATACTAAGGGTTTGCAATCAGATCGGTCCTTTACCAGTCACATTATGACCTTCTTCACTCATTTCCCCATGCATTCATGCAGGCCCATATCTTTTCGGTGGTTAGTCATGCTCACAAATGATCGTTTTTCTTGCTGACAGGGTCAAATGTGATAGTTCCCTAACCGTTTCCTTATTTTTCCCTTTCGGTGGTTAAGATCCTTCAGGAGTTTGTCAACAAGCCGCCGAAAAGACAGCTTTTGGTGGCTAACTAAATGTTTTCTTTCTTGCTTGATCCGCCATAAGCTTTACTCCGTCTCCGTGGTGAGCTTCTCCTTTCGGCAGATAACAACCTCGTCAAAAAACCTTTTTTAACTGCCGAAAACCTGTTCTTTCGGTGGTTAATAAAATTCCCTAGCTTTCGCCTAAACCACCGAAAGGGTTTTTCACCCGATGCTTATCTTCCTACCTTTGGTGGTTAGCATATGTGTTGCACCTTTCTCTAATCTACCGAAAGTGACCTTTTTTTACGGCTAATGAGACGTTCTGAGCCTCGCCTAAGCCACCAAATTTACTTTTCCCAATGGTGCTTGCCACTCACTTTCGGTGGTTAAAACCTTTCTTGTTTCTCTCTCTAATCTGTCAAAAGCGCCCCTTTTCGGTGTTTAATGATTTTTCTGTAGTCTCGCCTAAGCCACCGAAAGTGTTACTTTGACTCTGCTTGCTCAGACTACTTTTAGTGGTTCGCCTTTACCCCATGTTCAACTGTTTAGCTACCAAAACATAGCTTTTTGGTGGCTAATGAGCTATAATAGTCCTCGCCTAAGCCACCAAAAGCTATAACTTGTAAAATTTTCATCCAAATAAAAAACAAAGGCTTTCAAATTGTCAGTGATACTCATATCTTTCATTACACAAGAAGATTCTTCCTACCATCAAAATAAATTTATTTTGGGAGATAACATATGGCTCCTACTTGGGGATGGGAACCTCCTAGTGAGGTCCCAAGAATCCCAGACCAAAATGCCTTTCCTTGCAAGCAACTAAATAACTTAACACTATCATTTACTATTCCATTGGGCATGGAGTTTATTTTGTAAGAAAAAACAACCTACTATCTACTAATTTACAATAATAAGGCCTCAGAGCCTCAAATAAAGTAGAGTTTCAAAAACCGGCCATTCACTTAGCCATCAAATACCTCTTCCCCTTCTAGATTCTGCAATTTGAAGGTGTTATTCTTATGTACCTGGGATATCACAAAAGGGCCAATCCATAGAGAGTCAAATTTTCCATGTTTTCCCTTGTCCTGTCTAACAGCATCCCACTTGAGGACCCAATCTCCAACCTGGAAGTTGTCTACTTTTTCTCTTTTGTCAAACATGCCCTTTATCCTCTGTTGATGGGCTTCTGATTTTCCTATAACTTGATCCCTAATTTGTTGTCTCCACCAATTCCATCATCCTTCTCACCATATCATTTGGTTTGTCTTCCTCTTCCTAAAAGAACTTTGACACTAGAAGAGTGAGCTGGATAGGAAAAATGGCCTTAGTGCTATAAACTAGCTTAAATGGAGAATTCCCTATGGATATTTTTCCTATTACCCTATCAGCCCATAAAGCAAACTTAAGATTTGAATCCCAACTTTTCTGATTTGTCTCCAGCAGTTTCCTAATGATCCTGACTAAACTTTTGTTGGATGACTCAGCCAGGCCACTGCCTTGTGGATAATAGGAGGTGGAATGCACCAGTTGAATGCCCATTGACTCACACATGTTAACTAATGCCCCAGCTTTGAAAGCTGGTGCATTATCAGTTACCAACCTTACTGGGCAACCAAACCTGTTGAAGATATTCTCATATAAAAATCTCATGATGACATGATGGGTGGCATTCCTGGTGGGTACTGCTTCTATCCATTTGGTAAAGTAGTCAGTGGCTACTAAGATCCATTTATGTTGTCCACTGGAAGATGGATTTATTTCACCTATGAAATCCAGAACCCATTGCTGGAAAGGCCCATTCACCACAATAGGCCTAAGGGGTAAGGATTTGAGCTGCTGCTTCCCTATAAATCTTTGGCATTGGTCACAAGCCCTTACAAAAGTGCATGCATTAGCAAAGACGACTGGCCAATAGTATCCTACTCTTAGGATCTTGTGGGTTGTGTTTTTCCAATAGTGGTGGCCTCCACATGCGCTGGAATGAAAGTGATGCATGACCTGCTCTACTTCCTCTTTATCTAGACACCTTAGCAAAATTCCAGACTGATCTTTCTAGTACAGCAGTTTGTCAATTATGCAAAACTTAATATATTTTAACTTAAGAGCTCGTGCTTGGTTAGGAGTGAGATAAGGAGAAACTTCTAATTTTTTCAAAAATTGAATAATACCTGAGTACCACTCACATGAAGATATGTTTTCATCTACTGATGGAATGTCATTCTGATCTTGATCTACTTCTGTTGCTACCACAGTCTGCACCTTTGCTGATTTGACACATGTGAAATTTATTCCCGTCAGTTCACAGTTTTCTTTGGCCATGAGTTTGGCCAAACCTAGTCCCTTCACCAGCTTAGTGGGTTTCACCTCTATATCAAACTCAATGAGCTTGGCAATCCACTTAGCTCTCTTCCCATCAATGTCAGGCTGAGTCAAAACATCCTTCACAACAACTGAAGGGACATATGCAAGGACCTTGGCATGGAGAATATAAATTCTGAAAGTCTTCAAATATTTTATGAGAGCATAAGCCTGCTTCTCAATTGGGTCATACTTCAGTTCAACATCTCTCAGGGTTTTGCTGAAGAATTCAATTGGATGATCAAGACCCTCATCATTCTTTTGTAATAGTACAACTGCCGCTATGTCATAGAATGCAAAAGAGAAAATATAAAAACTCTTGGTGTAATCAGGACTAATCAGAGTTGAAGCCTCCATGATATCCTTCTTAATGTCTTCAAAAGAGTTTCTTGCCTGGTCAGACCATTTTATTTCTACCTCTTTTTTCAGCATGACTGTTATATGCTTTACCAGCTCAAAGAAATTAGGGATGAACCTCCTGACAAAGTTTATCTTGCCTAAAAAGGACTGAATGTCTCTTTTTGACCTCGGTATTGACAGCTTCTGAATTGCTTCCACCCTTACCGGATCAATATTTACACCCTCACCTGAGACTATATGGCCTAGGAGTTCTCCTTCACTGAGTGCAAACTGGGACTTCTTAGGGTTCAGTGATATTCCATACCTTCTGCACTTCAAAAATACCTTCCTTAAATGCTGCAAGTGGTCATTATGGATGTGAGAGTAAACTATTAGGTCATCCAAATATATCAGCACAAATTTATCTTTCAACCCTATAAAATCTAGGTCCATGGCTCTCTGAAAAGTAGCCCAAACATTCATTAGCCCAAATGGCATTTTAGCATAAATGAAGGTGCCCCGGGGAGTGGTAAAGGCAATCTTCTCTTGGTCATCAGGGTGCACAACAACTTGGTTGTATCAAGAGAAGCCATCTAGGAAGGACATAACCCTATCCCCTGAGACTTTCTGCAGTAGGTGTTCCATCTTGGGCAGTGGATAGTTATCTTTCTTGGAACACTTGTTCAGGTTTCTAAAATCCACACACAACCTGATTTCTCCATTTTTCTTTCTTACCACCACTAGGTTTGCAATCCACTTGGAGTACCTGACGGAGATTATGATCTTGGATTTGAGGAGCTTATGGATTTGTTTTTCAATTACTGGTAATAGGAGAGGACTGATGGATCTCAGCTTCTGCTTGAAAGGGATGGTGTCCTTCTCCAAAGGGATCATGTGCTGGATGATATTGGTGTCATAGGTTTTCAGGTCACTGTACTCCCAGGCAAAGACATCAGCAAACTCCTTTATCAGGCTGCAAAACTTTGACCTCTGATTAGTAGTCAATTTAGTAGACAGATTTATCAGTTTTGGATGGCCTTAGCTACCTATGTTTTGCTCTTGTACAGCAAGATCTAGCTCCTTTTTGGTAGGCTTAAAAGGGATGTCATTGTGGTCAAATATCTCTTCCAGTGGTACTAGGCCTCGAGGTATGTAGTTGCTGGGTAATTGGACAATGTTTTGATCAGCCACTTTATCTTTCAACTTGAGTTGCTTGGCTTCCTCCATGTTTAGGTTTTCCTGGTCTATGTGCATATCAGAGAATTCATCTACTAGTTGAAGCAACTTACCAAGCTCGTCATTATTTTTAAACACCTTCCGGAATTAGACATTGTCTGGCAGGGAAGGTCTGTATTTAACTTGAACATCATAGCTGAGCTTAGGAGATAAAGGAGGAATGAACAGACTTGTAGAGACAACCAGGGAATCAGCCAGATGATTCAAATCCCTAGGTATATATGACAGTTCAAAAAGCATAAAGGAGTCTTTTAGTTTCCATACCTCATCCCTGTAGGCCTTTAGTCTGAAGTTTTTTTTCTTCTGAAAAGTGTTTTTGACCTGATGTATAATGAGGTCTGCATCTCCAAAAATCCTCATGCACATGATCCCCATCTCCTTGGCAGCTTTAACTCCTAGCATCAAGGATTCATATTCTGTTATATTGTTAGTGCTTTTAAAATCAAGCTTGTAAGACAGATGAATGTTTTCCTTGGATGGGGATATCAATACTACACCTGCACCTGCTGAGATTTGAGTGCTAGCCCCATCAAAATACATGTTCCTAATTGTTGTGGTCACTTCTTTGGGCTACTGACAGGTGGGCTTAGTGAGATGGACTGGTGTTTGGTGAGAATCATCTATTTTTAGAATGCATGACCCAAAATCATTGTCCACTGCATAGATGGGTTGATTCACTGAATTGCTCTCCTTGCTTATGATGTAGGCCAACTGATTTTCTCAGTATAGCCTCTTAGTCTCTCCTCCAAACATGGGGATAATGGCATATGTAAGATCCATTTGAAGGGTGCCACCTAGCCTTTTGCTCCATGATCAAGACAGCAAGAGGCCAAATTTTGGAGGGATATGAGCCACTACAATGTCCATCATGATGCTTTTCGAAGGTAGCTGAGTTAGGTTCACAACGAGGTCTTTGATGAGGCCCAAGCTCTTGACTTGTTTGGAGTCAAAGGAGAATAAATCATGGTAGGGATTTGTGATGCTGAGAACAAGCTCATCCATAACATCCTTCGGTATTAGGTTATGAGAGGCTCCTGAATCCAACAGACAGTTATGGAGGATTTTATCATGGATATTCAGGGATATGTAGAAATGAGGGCATGAGTCCTTTAGGTCTTCGATCATGGGGCCTAGGGTTACAACAGGCTTGTCATCTTGCAGGTTAACAAAGTCAGTGTCAATATGCATCTTTGGCTGAAGGGAATTTAGAATGGAAGAGTTGAATGCATCATTTTTCATTAGCTCAATTAATGGGAAAGGGATCTTCAATTTTTGAATTTCTGACTCAAGGTTGAAAGAATAATGCAGCCTATCTAGAAACCTTACCTCATGCCCTAGAAATTTGATTTGGACCTTATCAGGAATGGCTGAAGGTGCTAGTTTATGCAATGTTTTGGATATGACAACCCCTTTCTTTGGTGAAACAACGACCTTTTTGGAGGTGCAGCAGGATGCTTGACAAGCCCAACATTCTTCTTAAGAGGGGAAACCAGCCTAGACCTCAGATTGTACCCTCCCTGACCATCAGCTTGATATACAACCTCTTTAGTGATATGCTCATCAATTAGGGCTTCCTCATATTCTGCCTATGTCAGAAAAGAATAGTCCACCTCATCCTCCATGTAGTGGATGTTGTCTTCAGCCTCTCCTTCTTCTTCAATGAATTCTAGCTCTTTTTCTAGTACAACATTTTGAAATGGAGCTCTTATTCTATGATCTTCCCCTTGATTCCTCTCCCTTCTGAGAATCTGAACTAGGGGGTTTCCTCTTCTATAAGGGACAAAATTAGGGTTTTGAGGAGCAAAGTCACTTGGCCCTTTACCCCTCACAGGAATATGTCCTTGGTCCTTTAATTTAGACATTTCTACAGTAAGGTTATCTAATAATTTTGTCATTTTTTCAATCTTGTTCTCTGATGAAGAATACCTAATAGGGTCTGTTGGATGCTTCTTCCTGTCTATCTTTCCCTTAACCTTTTGAGATGCCAAAATTTTTTATTCTACCTCTAGGGCATCATCTTGCATGAGTGATAAGGAGGTTGACCTCCTTTCTCTGAGAAGTAGGCAGAAATCAAAGTCAAAGGAATTTGCATAAGTTATCCTAGCTGAGGTATCATTGGGATTGATTTCGGTGGGGATCTTGCTGTACATATTGTTGAATCTCTTGGTAAAGTTGGAGACAGACTCCCCATTTTCTCTTTTCAGGTTGCTGAACTCTGTGATATAGTAGAGGTGGTCTATCCTCTCTCCCCAATGCTTTCGGAAGATATCATCTAGGGCCTCAATTCCTGCCACTGATCCAGCAGGCAGCTCCTTAAACCATTCCCTAGTCTGACCATCTAGGATTTGCACAAAAACCCTAGTCCATACATCTTCTTGCTCTATGTTAATATTCTTAGCATAGCTGTAAAATGATTGTAGATGTTCTTCAGCTGTGAAATCCCCTTCTCCTGTGAACTTAGGCATATACTTGAGGTAATCTCCAGTAGGCATGGCAGAGAGGGGATTTGGAAATTTAGGGTGGCATACCTAGCTACCAGGATCCTTTCCATTTTGGTCAATTGAGGGGAAGCCATTTTGAAAATGGGTATGGATAGGGTTGAGGAAGGAAGAACTGATGAAGGTACTTGCTAAGAAGGTGGTGGTGGTATACTTATCCCAGTGGAGTCACCAAGGATTGGATCTTCACAAGCAGCAGTGCTTAAAGATGCCCAAACCCTAGGATTTTCTGATGTATTTATGAATTCCTGAGAATTAAGTGTTTCAACAGAAGAAATAATAGCAGAAAAATTTCTTGAAATACCTGATTTGGCTTCTTATGTAGCGCTGCTGGTCTGTCTTAGCAAAGCCCTAGCTCTTCTCAAAATTTCTTCTGGATCTGAAACAGGTGTTGTTGGTGGCCCCTTAGGGTTTTCTCTTGTACTTGGTCTTCTTGAAGCCGCCTTATTTCAATAAATTCGCCAGATAGATTATTACAACTAGAATAGTGTCCAAGCTTTGTCTATCATCAAAGCAAGGATCTATGGAATCTCCCAGAGAAGTTGAGCTTCATTCCCCTCTCCCCATCAACGGCGGCAATTTGTTATCACTCCAGGAAAATCCTCTAGGTTGTAGCTCGAGGATGCCTGGTAACTTACAATGTTTTTAGGGTTTTTTGATACAGATCAAGTCAGGTGACCTATATAACCTTCCACTCTCAAGACATGCATAAAACTCACTCAACTACAAGGCTTTTAGTTACAACTATTCAATAGTTTGACAATAAGGTGCAGGGATGGAGAACTCATCAAGCTGGAAGACTTACATACACAATAGATGCATATAAATGGCTAAATCATGAAAAGGATGGTACTTATAAATCAAATCACATTAACACACCAATAGGATGACAACTATTAGTTATTAATCAACTTGAAAATAACCTAAATACACATTCAGGCATAAGTACAGTAAAGACAGAGATGATGGCTGAACAAATCATAACAAAAGAGCTTATATTCCAGAATGAGAAAAATGAGAAGTTGACAATAGTATAGGCTTATAAATCCCTGAAGTCGAACCTTTTTTTATAAAAATAGTCTTAGGCTTTATAGCCTTTTACAAAATATACACATCCTAAAACCCTGGATCTATTTTTACAAAAATAAACAAAGTAACTATTTTTTGCAAATTAGGGTTTGAAACCTTACCTAACTACTTGTCTAGCTATAATGAAGATTTAGTTCACTAAATGAATATTAAATAACTGAAGCAATTGCTGGTGATCACTGCTGCTGGTTCTCTACCAATTAAACCACTGATTTCCTTTTTGCAGCTAGGGTTGGTGTCTTTTGGCGCTGTTATGTCATAGTGGATCTCACACAGACCCTTTCTGATGCTTCCCTCAGTTCCTTTTATCTTTAGACTACGTCCATGAACCATCTATAGTTTCCCAAAACCAATATTGTATGCCAAAACTTGCCTTTAAGCCTCTATCCGCTTTCGGTGGTTAAGGGGCCAATCTTTCGGAACCGTTAGCTGCTGAAAGTGGCGCTTTTGGTGGCTAATGAACTGCCCCATCATCCGCCTAAGGCACTGAAAGCCCTGTTTTACAAAAAATATTAGGTTTTCATCAAAAATGTCTTTTCAGGCCGGTTGGCTCAGCTTTCCTCTTCTGCAGGCTTCGTGCTAGGGGTGTTAATAGTGCCTTGGCTAGCTTCAGGAGGCTGGAGACTAACTGTTGCTTCAGCTAGGGTTGATAAGGCGAAGTGGCTACTAGGGTTTGCTTTGGCTTCCTTCAGCTATAGCCTTTGGAGCCTAACCATCCTGTATAGTCTGGTATTGTCCTTCAGGTATCTTGTGTTCATCCTTTTCAATAAAATGTATCTTTCTCCCTGCTCCAGGTAGGACTTGTGTAGTAGCTTGTTTCTCCTAGTCAATGTCTCATTATTTCTCTTTAGTTTTATTTCCAAGACCTCCATTTCATAAACCTGCCTCAGTAGCAGATTGATCTTTTGACTTCTAGGCCTGCTGGAGGAAGCCCTTTCTGTTGGTTCCTTTTGCTCCTGTGGTGTGGGGGATGGTAATGCTTCAGATACTGGTACAATTTGCAGAGTTAGGGCTGCATCCTCTTCTTGTTATTCCTCAGAATCTGAACAAGGTAGGTTTAAGACATTCTCATGGTGTGCTTCTGCCTCCTGACCTTTCTCACTGAAGTCCAAATTCCTTTTTGCCTTCTTGGTCCTGGAAGAGGAGGGAGGTTGTTCTATTGTTGCAGCTGGGGAAATGGCCTTCCTTCTTCTTCCCCCACTCTATGGTGTGCTGGATTTCTTGGCAGGAGACTTCCCTTTCTCCTTTGGCTTAAGGCCTGTCTCAAAGCCATTCCAGAACAAAAAATAAGGCCAAGCAATATTCCTTTTCTTCAACAACTCCTGAACCAATAGCTGGATAAGACCATCGTGGGACAGCCTACCAACAATATTGGATGGCTATGCTTTCACTTGATGTGCCATCTTCCCTAGACTTCTGTGTAAATAAAAGGGCAGATTAAGAGGGTTTTACCTGTGAAGTGATTCATGAGCTTGAAATGGTAGATCATTTCTCTATTATATCTCCCTTAACAGGTTAAATAGACCACAATGGATTTTAGCAGCTGCTTCCAGTTCTCTTCCATCCATGATGATGGCACACTCTTCTTCCATGTCATTCCTCTATGCTCAGGATTAAGGTATGACCTGAATTCCACCTCTTTTGGTATGGTGGTCTTGAACCATTTCTCTCCTGTGGAAGGGAGTTCTGTCACCTCAACGATTAGTGCTTCATCTATGAGAAAATCCTTCTTTCCTATGACTGCTTTTGAACCATCGAATGATAGGGAAAAAGTTTCAGCCACTTCTTGATGGAAGCCTTGTATTTTTTCACATAACTTGTAGTATCCCACCTCCTGGAAAAGTCTGCAGACCTCTGGATGTGCCTCTAAATAACTGATATCACCTAGCTCCTACCTGAGAGTTGGTCCACTCTTCTTCATCTTGATGGGTGTATCTCTTGGATACCTGCAAAACAGTTCCAGTCCTGTATGTAGTATGCTTTAGTAGGCTGCTTATTTCAGAGCTAGTTTTTTCAGGTCGAGAAAATGATAATTTCGAAAATGAAATCAGATGGAGCCTTTAGGTACTGATTATGAGGGTTTTATGTCATTATGGGGGCTGAGGTCACAAAAATGATGACAGTGGCTTGATCCTTCTAGATCTCTTTTCCCACATAACCATAACCTACTTCAGCCAGAGCATTCAGTGGCTATTTGATGATCCTTTGGATAGGTGGAGGAAGATTGAGGGTTTGCAATCAGATCAGTCCTTTGCTAGTCACATAATGACCTTCTTCACTCATTTCCCCATGCAATCATGCAGGTTTAGATCTTTTTGGTGGTTAGTCACGCTCACAAATGATCATTTTTCTTGCTGACAGGGTTAGATGTGATAGTTCCCTAACCATTTCCTTATTTTTCCCTTTCGGTGGTTAAGATCCTCCGGGAGTTTGTCAGCTAGCCACTGAAAATCCGGATTTTAGTGGCTAACTAAACATTGTCTTTCTTGCTTAAGCCATCTTAACCTTTACCCTGTCGCCATGGTGAACTTCTGCTTTCAGTAGATAACGAACTCGTTAGAAAACATTCTTTAACTGCCGAAAACCTGTTCTTTCGGTGGTTAATAAAATGCCCTAGCTTTCGCCTAAACCGCCGAAAGGGTTTTTCACTCGATGCTTATCTTCCTGCTTTCAGTGGTTATCATATGTGTTGCACCTTTCTCTAATCTACCGAAAGAAACCTTTTTTGGTGGCTAATGAGACGTTTCGAGCCTCACCTAAGCCATCGAATGTACTTTTATCAATGTTGCTCGCTACTCACTTTCGGCGGTTAAAACCTTTCTTGTTTCTGTCTCTAATCTACCGAAAGCGCCCCTTTTCAGTGGCTAATGAGTTTTCTGTAGTCTCGCCTAACCCACTGAAAGTGTTACTTTGACTCTGCTTGCTCAGAACGCTTTCGGTGGTTCGCCTTTGCCCCACGTTCAACTATTTAGCCGCCGAAACATAGCTTTTCGGTGGCTAATGAGCTATAATAGTCCTCGCCTAAGCCACCAAAAGCTATAACTTGTAAAATTTTCATCCATATAAAAAATAGAGGCTTTCAAATTGTCAGTGATACTCATATGTTTCATTACACAAGAAGATTCTTCCTACCATCAAAATAAATTTATTTTGGGAGATAACAAGTGTTTTATTTTAAAAATTTGTAAATTTAATTATAGAGT
The DNA here is from genome assembly GCA_001517045.1 of Pseudotsuga menziesii. Classification (NCBI taxonomy): domain Eukaryota; kingdom Viridiplantae; phylum Streptophyta; class Pinopsida; order Pinales; family Pinaceae; genus Pseudotsuga; species Pseudotsuga menziesii. The sequence goes on from LPNX010365469.1 coordinate 278,158, forward strand.
ATTTTTTGGACTTCCTTGATACATCATATTTTTTCTCTCAATCTTTGTGCATCAATTTTTCTGATTTTTCTTTCATTTCCATTTCCATTTCCATTTTTGCTTTTGCTTTAGCTTTTGGTATCACGTCCATTAAGGTGCTTTCTTTCCATTTGCTGCTTTTATTTACTGTGCTTTGCTGAATTTGTTTATATTCATGCTTTTATTTTTATTTTTCTTCTCTTTCAAATCTTCAAATCTACTCATTTTAAGCTTTTGGTATCACATCCATTAGAGTGCTTACTTTTATTTTTCTTTTTCCTCTTTTTCAAATCTTCAAATCTACTCATTTTGTTGCTTTCTTTCTGTTTGCTGCTTTTATTTACTTCTTTCTTTTTGTTTGCTGCTTTTATTTACTGCTTTATTTATGTTTGTTTCTTTTATTTACTGCTTTCTTAGATTAATTTGTATTCATGCTTTTACCCTGTTTAGTTTTATTTCATTCCACTATAATAGTTTTGTTTTTTATACTCATGGTCCAAGTAAGTAACCGCAGTGTTAGTTGGGGCAAGTTTATTACACCCATTTGCAAAATATGTCTGTGTAAAAAAGAAGTATGATTTCCTAACTTAGACCACGTTTTGTAAAAATCACTTTCAATGGGTTTTGGAAACATATTGGGAAAGAGAGATTCCTAACATATTCACTGTTATCCTTCTAGAATTAGGTTAGATTTCCTTCACAAAATCCATTGCTGGTGTTTACAATGAAAATCAGCCTAATTCACATGCTACCCCCTCATATTAAAGTGATCAATTCGTTACATTTTTGTGAACAAGATCTTGGGCCACTGCTTTGCCTTCCACAGGAGGCTTTACATGGAAAATAAGAAACAGGAGGCCAATGGAATATCGCTCGCCAATAATACAGCTTGTCGTTCTCTTGGCGGTGTGGGTGTTTCTACTTGGTGAAATATATTCAAAGAATGTAAGAGCGGCCTGTAACATCCCCTCAGAGCACGATCAGAAAATGTGAAGTGTAAGTAAGAAGGCATTTTAAGTACTAATCCTAGCTTATCAAATTATGTATAAAATTGTTAATGTTAGGCGGCTGAAAGTGTTGCACGACCAAAACGTTGATTGGGGATGAATCCACTAGGGGGGAAGGTAAAAGTTGAATAAATCCTTGGGGATCTAGTGATGATAACCGAGTGTCATCATGGATTACATGACCTGCCAAAATGAAGTAAGAATTAAAAATCTTGGTCATTTGATACAAATTTGGTGAATTTTATTATATGTTTTTTATTAGTTTATAGAACATTGCGAGACAACTCCTTAGATCCATTAATTTTGAGTGAGATCCACACTTATTAACATACATAAAATAAGTTAATGGTTAAGTATACATATTAAGGTTATATGTTAAAAGACTATTGCCTTTATAATAAAGGAAATACATTCATAATGAAGGAAAGTATTAGTAGCGTAGGATATATATATATATTAAAGGGAACTTCATTTGAATTTAGAGGAAAACACTATTATATGATAACCGATTTGAAGCATGGACATAGTTAATAGGAATCGTGTTTAACTTTATAAAGAGTAACTATTTTGGTTTTTCCTTTTACAAATATAATTCCAAATCATTTAAACCAAGGACTTTGGGTAAACGATATTGAAGGACCTAGAGCCTTAAGATATTTTGGGGTTATGGAGCGCAACCTTTAATTTTTTCTGTTGGTATTATTTATTGAAAGTTTTGGTATTGTTCGAAGGAGGGAAGCTAGCCAAGAAATGGGAGATTTGTTCCCTTTTCCTCGGAAAAACTATCTTCCTTAGGAAGCCACGTTAAGAGAGAAGGAAGCTCCAAGTATACATGTGGATGCATTTCATCTCACTTATTGGGGTTCAATCCCCACGACCTTCTATTATTTATTTTCTTGTCTACGCGTATTTGGGGGTATTGAATTCCTTACTTCCATTTTTCCATCATGGCGAGCAGGCTCCTATCTGTGCACATTTTTTTTCCCTCTCTCCGGTATGACCTCAAAATTTCTCACACTAGGCAATATATGGCAACAACAGCTGAAGCAATGAGATCAAGCTACGTAGTGACGTTGGATATTCTAGAAGTTAACTGTCTGCGTACTCGGGATCTACATAGATCCGGAACCAATATAGGATTTGTATGTATCTTAACCTCTATCTATTTTCAGATTTGAGATCCAATAATTTGCAATATGACTAAACTCTTAACACAACCGATGTTTTCATTTTATACATGGTATTTTATAACTATCTGCCATCTAAACTAATCTGGCGTTGATGCCAGAGTTTTGTCTTCTGTTGATTTATTTAGCTTCCATAACTATCTTCCATCCAAACGGATCTAGATTTGATGCCAAAATTTTGTTTTCCATTTGATTTATTTTTAGATGCCATAAAAAAATACGGATCTAGGATTTTTGATGCCAACTTTTTGATATTGGTTTTGTTGCCTGTGATTTTCTTGAAAGTCCATTATGGAATCATATCTGTATGGTCGAAGATATCATACCCTGGAGTGTGTCTTGAATTAATAACTGTTTATTTAATGTGGACGTTTGGATTAATAGATCTATATTTTAATGTTACCATCGCATGCTTGTGATCTAAAGATAGATCGTTACCTTGGATGCTTTTAGGATTAATAGATCTATATTTTAATGTTACCATCGCATGCTTGTGATCTAAAGATAGATCGTTACCTTGGATGCTTTTAGCTGTTTAACTAAATATCTGATCTAAATAAATTGATCTGGATGCCTGCATTCCATATTTGGCCCGGATCTGAAGCTCCCATGCCTTAGAACTAAGTGCATGTGTTTACTTTTATTTTTTGTATTTTTTCTTCCTAAAATCCGTTTTCCATATCTGGTTTTAATGTGTGATAAAAATGGGTTATTATTTCTTCCTTAATCCGTTTTCCATGTCCTGTTTTACCGTGTGATAAAAATGGGTTATTATTTCTTCCTTAATCCATTTTCCATATCTGGTTTTATTGTGTAATAAAAATGGGTTATTATTTCTCCCTTAAATCCATTTTCCATATCCGGTTTTATTGTGTGATAAAAATGGGTTATTATTTCTTCCTTAATACGTTTTCCATATCCGGTTTTACTGTGTGATAAAAATGGGTTGTTATTTCTTCCTTAAATCCCTTTTTCCGTTTCTGGTTTTACTGTGTGTTAACAATGGGCTATTTCCTTAAATGTTTTTTCCTTATCCGATTTTGCGTTGACAATGGGAAAGTATGGGATTGTTATATCTTGTTATCATATTTTAGTGATAAACCATGCATGTGAATGGTATTTTATTTAAAGATAATTAAATACTTATTATATTTTTAGTTTATAAACTATGCATGTGAATGGTATTTACTTTAAAGATAGTTAAATATTTGCTTATTATATTTTTAGTCGATAAACTATGCATGTGAATGATATTTACTTTAAAGATAATTAAATACTGGCTTATTATAGTTTTAGTTGATAAACTATGTATGTGAATGGTATTTACTTTAAAGAAAATTAAATACTGGCTTATTATATTTTTAGTTGATAAACTATGCATACAAATGGTATTAAATTTAATAGGAATTAAATACATGGTATTTTAATAAGCATGGATAAATAATCAATCATTTAAGAACAAAACACCTTAATGAATATATTACCTTAAAAAGTGTGGAATGAACTCCACTACTTATGAAAGAAAGTCTAGAACCTCACTCATTATTCATATATTAGATAGGTATATCTTTTACGAAAAGATTATGTTAAGGATTACTAATATGCAAGGATACTTTTTATGAAAGAAGTGGCTTACTACAAGGAAGCCACTAAGTCGATCAATCATAATTGTTAGAAATGAATTGTTTGCACAAAGTGAAGTTGATTTCCTTTTCCTTCTAGTAACAAAGCTTGAATGGCTTAATCTTTTAAAGGGTTGTGTTTCCATGTTAAGATATCTATGCCTAGATTTTTTAATAAGTAACCCTTACGTTCTAATAAGAATGGATTTGTCATAAGTTGTATTTGAGGAAATATTTGGAAAATATTATGTTGTATCTCGAACCTAGTGGATTCGTCACCTAGCTTGGGGGTGGCTTTAGACGGTCAAACATACATCAAATAAAGCCTATGGTTGGGAGGAAAGTCGTAGACATGCTTTCAGTCGCCCAAGATTAAAAGAAGTATCTTTAATAGTTAGTTGTGTCTGTAGATGTTATTTGCTTTTATGCTTTTGGGTTTATGGTACTAATATGCTTGTTGGTTTATATAAAGTGGTGGTTGCAAGAGATGCGTTGCAATGGTGGAATAGCTCTCGAAAGATAAGTGTAAAACTGAATTTGTTATGCAGGTGCATATTCCTTAGTTAGTTGCTTCTATCATCTGAACTGTATTTAACTTTGTTGTGTGTACCGCTCATGACTCATGCGTCATCTTGGATGGTTGCGCTCAATAATACAAGTACAAGGATGATACCTTGTTATGAGGGATGTAATCAACCTTTAAAAGAAAGGCTTAATGTGCAATTTCTATCCCAATCAAGGAATAGTCTTGCGACTAATGAAACGGTTGTATCTATTTTAAACTTCAATAAGATTCGCATATGTAGATTTATATTAGAATCATTGTAGTTTGACAGTTCTTAATTGCAACAAAATATGATTCTGTATTTGAGGTATAAAGTTCTTACCATTATTTCTGGTACTAGTATGGTCATTGGTATAGATCTATTGTCAACTACTCAATGGAACTTAATTTAATTAAATTGCAGTTTGTTTATATGAATAGATGAAAATGATAGTAGAGTTTACATAAATGTGATTACACACTCTCAAGAGTCTAACATGGTTGACTTGTTGGATATAGTAAAAGCAAAAAATTTACCCTATTTTCTTAGAATTTACATTGAGGAATTTCGGGTACGTTACAAATGGTATCAGAGCCTTAGGTTCAAACACTGCAGCCAAATGGACCCGCGTATACACAAGTAAGTTGTGTACTCTCTCAAATACTCTTTATGAAAATGGTTTGCAGGTAAGTTGTTTCCCTCACTTCTTTTTCTCTCCCATTTTGCTTTCATTGAAGATTTTGTTTCAAGTAAGGGGCTTTGGCCAGTAGAGGGCAGAGAATTTTCATAATTTTTAGACAATCATGATTTGCAGTGGTCTTGATTATGCATATGTTCCTTGTTCTGAAGGATATATATCTTTCAACAATTTGTAGATACAACCTATCAATTTTTTAGAAGATCGAATATTATTGCATTGAAATATAGATCAGAAAAACATTTTGTTTCAAAACCCTTAACGAATACGATTTTTTAATTTAGACTACGATTGACGTGTGATATATATTTTTCTTGGGCTTCTATTTTGATATTTCATAAATCACAATTTTGTATAGATTTGGGCCTATGTTTGATTATAGAACTGGATTAATTCCCTCTTTACCAACATCTTCATTTAGGCTTGCAAAAACGATACTCCTTAGTCTACATTTAATATTCATATAGATTTGGGAGTTGATATTTAATTTCCAATGATTTGGAACATGCAATGAGTTGTTTTATAAGAAATGATATTTATTCTTATTTATTTTTATGTTTGAGTATAGATTCTTGTTACTAGTGCATTGTTCTTATCATTTTAAAGATTCGAATTAAACCAGTAAAATGTTTCAAATTGTGCAATGTTTTTTAATACATGCCATGTAAGGTCGTGGAGAGCAGAGCTAGTCTTGAGATTACTTGCTCGAGTTTTAGTGTAAAGGATACACGATTAATCCAGATCTATATATAGTTCATATTTTCTCTTTATGGATTCTTTACAAAACAACGATGATTACCTGAACCAATCTGACCTTGTATTCGAATACTCTTCTCTTAATATTGTCAAGTAACAAAAAAAACAGTATTAGAATTCCCATTTTATATTGGACCCCATAAAATCATTATATCCACTAGAGGAACAATCAAGGTAGTTTACCATTCAAGTAAACTCGTAATGTATATTTTTCTTCATTAAAACATGTGCCATTTGAAAAAAATATTTTGGTTTATAGCCTGATTGGATAGTTCCATTAGTATTTAGCTACCCTACAAAAGGGGTCAAGATTACACTACCAGGAAAATGCCAAAAACCTGGTGGAAAGCTGCTTTTATCAATTGTCTTTCAAACAGTGCATATAATTATATATGATATTAGTTTGTTGTTGGAATTATCTTTTTGATTGGATATGGAATATTATTCAAAATATAAAATCAACTGTGCATCATACATGTTTCTACTAGGTTTCTAATATGTTTCATTCAATTGTATTGTATATTCAAATATACTATTGATTGTATAAATTTATAAGTATGGACAATAGATTCATAACTTGAACTTACATATGAAATATGTCTGTGAAATAAATATATTTTATCTATATATATCATAATATCCAATTATTGAGCTTGGAAATAATTGACTGATGGGTAAAAAGAACTTTTCTTGGACCCAAGCAGGTTGCTGGGTGGAAAAGAAATTCTTGGACTCAAGCATGAAGGCTTGAGGGGAAAATAATTTATTCTTTAAGGGAACACAAAGGGGAAAAATTGAGGATCTAGATGTACCTTGCTAAGGTAACTTTTCCTGGACTCAAGCAGGAGACTGGGTGCAAAAGAAATTCCTAGACTCAAGCAAGGAGGCTTGAGGGGAATTATGAAATAGTCTATGATATCAATGGCAAGATCTAGGCACAAAGTTGAAATATGGAAAACAGGATGTTGTTTGATGTTTTTGGGGGAAAAACTTTTGACTGTCAATCAAAAGGGAGAGTAACCTCAAAGTTTTAGCCTGTAAGACCAATTGGTGTCAGCAACTCGAGAGAGAGTTCAATGTTCAACAGAGAGCTATTAAAGATGAGAAACTCAAGGGAGAGTTTATTCGTCAACAAAAGTATCGTTGGGAGTTGTTCAACTCCATGATGAAAAAATAGAACGCATATTAACGATTCCTTTAATATCTAGACAGTTGAATGTCTTCATGTGTAAATGTTATAAATACTTAAGTAGGAAAAATTCCCTCAAGGGAAAGGGTGAATGGTACATTGTTAAGATTACTTCTTGAAATCATGTGGAATAAATGATGCTAACTTGTGAATGAAAGAAATGAAATAAATTTCTATCTCAAGTGGAGGATGAGTTTGAGCATCCAAGTACTGGAGGTAAAAGACGCCCTCCAAAAATCTAGGTAAATCAGGATTACTTATGAATTATTTTGAGATAAATCCTATATTAGGTATTTTTAAGATGATAAAAGCGCAAGCAAAGACAAAAATATGTTCTTTAAATTGCAAATGTTGTGTTGTAGAAAGGACTTCTTGTTAATGTTTGGAATTAAATTATGAAGTAATGACATGTTTACTGAATAAATTTTGGAAGACCTGGTTTTGTTGCACAAGTCCAGGTTATGAAGGATATAAGCTTACAAGAATCACAAAATATTCAAGATGACCAAAGAAAAGATGAAGAACATCGTAAGGGATACGAAATAAAGCAATAAGAACTTAAAGGAAATGAACACAAAGCCTTGGGCGAATATGTAACACTGAGGACGATGTTACTTCTAAGGGAGAAAGTATATAACATCCCCTTAGAGCATGATCATAAAATGTGAAGTGTAAGTAAAAAGGAATTGTAAGTACTAATCCTAGCTTATCAAATTATGTATAAAATTGGTAATGTTAGGCGGCTGAAAGTGTTACACGACCAAAACGTTGATTGGTGACAAATCCAGTAGGGGGGAAGGTAAAATTTGAATAAATCCTTGGGGATCTAGTGATGATCACCGAATATTATCATGGATTACATGACCTGAAAAAATGAAGCAAGAATTAAAAATCTTGGTCATTTGATACAAATTTGGTGAATTTTATTACATGCTTTTTATTAGTTTATAGAACATTGAGAGACAACTCCTTAAATCCATTAATTTTGAGTGAGATCCACACTTATTAACATGAAATAAGTTAATGGTTAAATGTACATATTAAGGTTATATGTTAAAAAGACTATTTCCTTTATAATAAAGGAAATACATTCATAATGAAGGAAAGTATTAGTAGCGTAGGATATATATATATATTAAAGGGAATGTCATTTGAATTTAGAGGAAAACGCAATTATATGATAACTGATTTGAAGCATGGACATAGTTAATATGAATCATGTTTAACTTTATAAAGAGTAACTATTTTGGTTTTTCCTTTTACAAATATAATTCCATATCATTTAAACCAAGGAATTTGGGTAAACGATTTTGAAGGACCTGGAGCCTTAAGATATTTCGAGGTTATGGAGCACAGCCTTTAATTTTTTCTGTTGGTATTATTTATTGAAATTTTTGGTATTGTTCAAAGGAGGGAAACTAGCCAAGAAATGGGGGATTTGTTCCCTTCTCCTCGAAAAAACTATCTTCCTTAGGAAGCCACGTTAAGAGAGAAGGAAGCTCCAGGTATACACGTGGTTGCATTTCATCTCACTTATTGGGGTTCAATCCCCACGACCTTTTATTATTTATTTTCTTGTCTACACGTATTTGGGGAGTATTGAGTTCCTTACTTCCATTCGTCCATCCTAGCAAGTAGGCTCTTATTTGTGCACATGTTTTTTTTCCTCTCTCCGGTATGGCCTCAAAATTTCTCACACTAGGCAATATATGGCAACAACGGCCGAAGCAATGAGAACAAGCGGCGTAGTGACACTGGATATTCCAGAAGTTAACTGTTTGCATACTCGGGATCTACATAGATCCGGAACCGATATAGGATTTGTATGTATCTTAACCTCTATCTATTTTTTAGATTTGAGATCTAATAATCTGGAATATGACAAAACTCTTAACGCAAATGGCATTTTGTTTTTATAGATGGTATTTTACAACTATCTGCCATCTAAACTAATCTGGCGTTGATGCCAGAGTTTTGTTTTCTGTTGATTTATTTAGCTTCCATAACTGTCTTCCATCCAAATGGTTCTGGATTTGATGCCATAATTTTGTTTTCTGTTTGATTTATTTTTAGCTGCCATAAAAAATACGGATCTAGGATTTTTTATGCTAGAGTTTCAATATTGGTTTTGTTGCTTGCAATTTCATTGAAAGTCCATTATGGAATCATATATGTATTGTCCGAGATCTTATACCCTCGAGTGTGTCTTGAATTAATAATTGTTTACTTAATGTGGACGTTTGGATGAATAGATCTATCTTTTAATGTTACCACCGTATGCTTGTGATCTAAGGATAGATCGTTATCTTGGATGCTTTTAGCTGTTTAACTAAATATCTAATCTAAATAAATTGATCTAGATGCCTACGTTCCGTATTTGGCCCAGATCTGAAGCTCCCATGCCTTAGAACTAAGTGCCTGTGTTTACTTTTAATTTTTGTATTTTTTCTTCCTTAAATCCATTTTCCATATGCAGTTTTATTGTGTGATAAAAATAGATTATTATTTCTTCCTTAATCCATTTTCCATATCTGGTTTTACTGTGTGATAAAAATGGGTTATTATTTCTTCCTTAATCCGTTTTCCATATCTGATTTTACTGTGTGATAAAAATGGGTTATTATTTCTCCCTTAAATCCGTTTTCCATATCCGGTTTTACTTTGTAATAAAAATGGGTTATTATTTTTTCCTTAATACATTTTCCATATCCGATTTTACTGTGTGATAAAAATGGGTTGTTATTTATTCCTTAAATCCTTTTTTCCATATTCGGTTTTACTATGTGTTAACAATGGGTTATTTCCTTATCCGATTTTGCTGTATGTTGACAATGGGAAAGTATGGGATTGTTATATCTCGTTATCATATTTTAGTCATAAACCATACACGTGAATGGTATTTTATTTAAAGATAATTAAATACTGGCTTATTATATTTTTAGTTTATAAACTATGGATGTGAATGGTATTTACTTTAAACATAGTTAATTATTTGCTTATTATATTTTTAGTTGATAAACTATGCATGTGAATGATATTTACTTTAAAGATAATTAAATATTGTCTTATTATAGTTTTAGTTGATAAACTATGTATGTGAATGGTATTTACTTTAAAGAAAATTAAATACTGGCTTATTATATTTTTAGTTGATAAACTATGCATACAAATGGTATTGAATTTAATAGGAATTAAATACATGGTATTTTAATAAGCATGGATAAATAATCTATCATTTAAGAACAAAACACCTTAATGAATATATTACCTTAAAAAGTGTGGAATGAACTCCACTGCTTATGAAAGAAAGTCTAGAACCTTGCTCATTATTCATATATTAGATAGGTATATCTTTTACGAAAAGATTATGTTAAGGATTACTAATATGCAAGGATGCTTTTTATGAAAGAAGTGGCTTACTACAAGGAATCCACTACCGATCTATATAATTATTAGAAATTAATTGTTTGCACAAAGTGAAGTTGATTTCCTTTTGCTTCTAGTAACAAAGCTTGAATGGCTTAATCTTTTAAAGGGTTGTGTTTCCAGGTTAAGATATATATGTCTAGATTTTCTAATAAGTAACCCTTACGTTCTAATAAGAATGGATTTGTTAATCGGAGTTGAGCTTATAAATAAAATACTAATGTATGTCATAAGTTGTATTTGAGGAAATATTTGCAAAAGATTATGTTGTATCTCGAACCTAGTGGATTTGTCACCCAGCTTGGGGGTGGGTTTAGACGGTCAAACATACATCAAATAAAGCCTATGGTTGGGAGGAAAGTCATAGACACACTTTCAATCACCCAAGATAAAAAGAAGTATCTTTAATATTTAGTTGTGTCTATAGATGTTATTCGTTTTTATGCTCTTGGGTTTATGGTACTAATATGCTTGTTGAGTTATATAAAGTGGTGGTTGTAGGAACTGTGTTACAATGGTGGAATAGCTCTCGAAATATAAGTGTAAAAAAGAATTTGTTATGTAGGTGCATATTCCTTAGTTAGTTGCTTCTATCATCTAAAGTGTATTTAACTTTGTTGTGTGTCCCACTCAGAACTCATGCGTCATCTTGGATGGTTGCGCCCAATAATACAAGTACAATGATGATACCTTGTTATGAGGGATGTCAACAACCTTTAAAAGAAAGGCTTAATGTGTAATTGCTATCCCAATCAAGGAATAGTCTTGCGACTAATGAAACGGTTGTATCTATTTTAAACTTTAATAATATTCACATATGTAGATTTATATTAGAGTGACTATAGTTTGACGGTTCTTAATTGCAACAAAATATGATTCTGTATTTGAGGTATAAAGTTCTTACCATTATTTCGGGTACTAGTATGGTCATTGGTATAGATCTATTGTCAACTACTCAGTGGAAATTAATTTAATTAAATTACAGTTTGTTTATATGAATAGATGCAAATGATAATAGAGTTTACATAAATGTGGTTACACACTCTCAAGAGTGTAACATGGTTGACTTGTTGGATATAGTAAAAGCGAAAAATTTACCCCATTTTCTCAGAATTTACATTGAGGAATTTCAGGTACGTTACAAATGGTATCAGAGCCTCAAGTTCAAACACTGCGGCCAAATGGACCCACGTATACATAAGTAAGTTGTGTAGTCTCTCAAATATTGTTTATGAAAATGGTTTGCAGGTAAGATGTTTCCTGCACCTCTTTTTCTCTCCCATTTTGCTTTCATTGAAGATTTCGTTTCAAGTAAGCGGCTTTGGCCAGTAGAGGGTAGAGAATTTTCATAAATTTTAGACGATCATGATTTGCAGTGGTCTTGACTATGCATTTGTTCCTTGTTCTGAAGAATATATATCTTTCAGCAATTTGTAGATGCAACCTATAAATTTTTGAGAAGATCGAATATTATTGCATTGAAATATCGATCAGAAAAACATTTTGTTTCAAAACCCTTAACGAATACGATTTTTTAATTTAGACTACGATTGACGTGTGATATATATTTTTCTTGGGCTTCTATTTTGATATTTCATAAATCACAATTTTGTATAGATTTGGGTCTATGTTTGATTATAGAACTGGATTAATTCCCTCTTTACCAACATCTTCGTTTAGACCTGCAAAAACGATACTCCTTAGTCTGCATTTAATATTCATATAGATTTGGGAGTTGATATTTTATTTCCAACGATTTGGAACATGCAATGAGTTGTTTTATAAGAAATGATATTTATTCTTATTTATTTCATGTTTGAGTATAGATTCTTGTTACTAGTGCATTGTTCTTATCATTTTAAAGATTCAAATTAAACCTGTAAAATGTGTCAAATTGTGCAATGTTTTTTAATACATGCCATGTAAGGTCGTGGAGAGAAGAGCTAGTCTTGAGATTACTTACCCGAGTTTTAGTGTAAAGGATACATGATTAAGCCAAATCTATATCCAATTCATGTTTTCTCTTTATGGATGCTTTAGAAAACAACGATGAGTACCTGAACCAATCTGACCTTGTATTCAAATACTCTTCTCTTAATATTGTCAAGTAACTAAAAAAAACAGTAATCGAATGCCCATTTTATATTTCACCCCATAAAATTATTATATCCACTGGAGGAACAATCTAGGTAGTTTACCATTCAAGTAAACTCATAATGGATATTTTTCTTCATTAAAACAGGTGCCATTTGAAAAAATTATTTTGGTTTATAGCTTGATTGGATAGTTCCATTAGTATTTAGCTGCCCTAGAAAAGGGGTCAAGATTACACTACCAGGAAAATGCCAAAACCTGGTGAAAAACTATTTTTATCAATTGTCTTTCAAAAAGTGCATATAATTATATATGTTATTAGTTTGTTGTTGGAATTATTTTTTTGATTGGATATGGAATATTATTCGAAATATAAAATCAACTGTGCATCATACATGTTTCTAATAGGTTTCTAATATGTTTCATGCAATTGTATTGTATATTTAAATATACTATTGGTTGTATAAATTTATAAGTATGGACGATAGATTCATAACTTGAACTTACATATGAAATATGTATGTGAAATAAATATCTTTTATTTATATATATCACAATATCCAATTATTGAGCTTGGAAAGAATTGACTAATGGGTAAAAAGAACTTTTCTTGGACCCAAGCAGGTGGCTGGGTGGAAAATAAATTCCTGGACTCAAGCATGAAGGTTTGAGGGGAAAATAATATCTTCTTTGAGGGAAAACCAAGGGAAAAAATGAGGATCCAGATCTACCTTGCTAAGGTAAGTTTTCCTGGACTCAAGCAGGAGGCTGGGTGGAAAATAAATTCCTGGACTCAAACGAGGAGGCTTGACGGGAATTATGAAAGAGTCTATGATATTAATGGAAAGACCTAGGAACAAAGTTGACATCTGGAAAATAGGATGATGTTTGATGTTTTTTGGAGAAAAACGTTTGACTAGCAATCAAAAGGGAGAGTAACCTCAAAGTTTTAGCCTGTAATACCAATTGGTGTCAGCAACTCGAAAGAGAGTTCAATGTTCAACAGAGAGCTATTAAATATGAGAAAATCAAGAGAGAGTTTGTTCATCAACAAAAGTATTGTTGGGAGTTGTTCAACTCCATGATGAAACAATATAACACATATTAACGATTATTCTAATATCTAGATAGTTGAATGTCTTCATGTGTAAATGTTAAAAATACTTAAGTAGGAAAAATTCCCTCAAGGGAAAGGGTGAAGGGTACATTGTTTATATTACTTATTCAAATTATGTGGAATAAATGATGCTAACTTGTGAATGAAAGAAATGAAATAAATGTCTATCTCAAGTGGAGGATGAGTTTGAGCGTCCAAGTACTAGAGGTAAAAGACGCCATCCAAAACGATAGGTAAATCAGGATTACTTATGAATTATTTTGAGATAAATCCTATATTAGGTATTTTTAAGATGATAAAAGCACAAGCAAAGAAAAAAATATGTTCTTTAAATTGCAAATGTTGTGTTGCATAAAGGACTTCTTGTTAATGTTTGGAATTAAATTATGAAGTAATGACATGTTTACTGAATAAATTTTGGAAGACCTGGTTTTGGTGCACAAGTCCAAGTTATGAAGGATATAAGCTTGCAAGAATCACAAAAGATTGAAGATGGCCAAAGTAAGGATGAATAACATCGCAAGGGATACGAAAGCAAGCAATAAGAACTTGAAGGAAATGAACACAAAGCATTGGACAAATATGTAGCACCAAGGACGATGTTACTTCTAAGGGGGGAAGTATGTAACATCCCCTTAGAGCATGATCAGAAAATGTGAAGTGTAAGTAAAAAGGAATTGTAAGTACTAATCCTGGCTTATCAAATTATGTATAAAATTGGTAATGTTAGGTGGCTGAAAGTGTTGCACGACCAAAACGTTGATTGGGGACGAATCCACTAGGGGTGGAAGGTAAAAGTTGAATAAATCCTTGGGGATGTAGTGATGATAACCAAGTGTCATCGTGAATTACATGACCTTCCAAAATGAAGCAATAATTAAAAATCTTGGTCATTTGATACAAATTCGGTGAATTTTATTATATGCTTTCAATTAGTTTATAGAACATTGCGAGACAACTCCTTAAATCCATTAATTTTGAGTCAGATCCACACTTATTAACATGAAGTAATTAACATGAAATAAGTTAATGGTTAAGTATACATATTAAGGTTATATGTTAAAAAGACTATTTCCTTTATAATAAAGGAAATACATTCATAATGAAGGAAATTATTAGTAGCGTGGGATATATATATATATTAGAGGGAACGCCATTTGAATTTAGAGGAAAACACTATTATATGATAACTGATTTGAAGCATGGACATAGTTAATAGGAATCATGTTTAACTTTATAAAGAGTAACTATTTTGGTTTTTCCTTTTACAAATATAATTCCATATCATTTAAACCAAGGACTTTGGGTAAACGATTTTGAAGGACCTGGAGCCTTAAGATATTTTGGGTTTATGGAGTGCAGCCTTTAATTTTTTCTGTTGATATTATTTATTGAAAGTTTTGGTATTGTTCAAAGGAGGGAAACTAGCCAAGAAATGGGGGATTTGTTCCCTTCTCCTCGGAAAAACTATCTTCCCTAGGAAGCCACGTTAAGAGAGAAGGAAGCTCTAGGTACACACGTGATTGCATTTCATCTCACATATTGGGGTTCAATCCCTGCGACCTTCTATTATTTATTTTCTTGTCTACGTGTATTTGGGGGGTATTGAGTTCCTTAGTTCCATTTTTCCATCATGGCGAGCAGGCTCCTATCTATGCACATTTTTTTTTCTCTCTGTGGTATGACCTCAAAATTTCTCACACTAGGAAATATATGGTAACAATGGCTGAAGCAATGAGATCAAGCGGCGTAGTGACGCTAGATATTCCAAAAGTTAACTGTCTGCGTACTTGGAATCTACATAGATCCGGAACCGATATACGATTTGTATGTATCTTAACCTCTATCTATTTTCAGATTTGAGAACCAATAATTTGGAATATGATTAAACTCTTAATACAACCGGCGTTTTCTTTTTATAGATGGTATTTTCTAACTATCTTCCATCTAAACTAATCTGGAGTTGATGCTAGAGTTTTGTTTTCTGTTGATTTATTTAGCTGCCATAACTATCTTCCATCCAAATGAATTTGGATTTGATGCCAAAATTTTGTTTTCCATTTAATTTATTTTTAGCTGCCATAAAAAAAATACGGATCTCGAATTTTTGATGCCAGCGTTTTGATATTGGTTTTGTTGTCTGTGATTTCCTTGAAAGTCCATTATGGAATCATATATGTATGGTCAGAGATCTTATACCCTGGAGTGTGTCTTGAATTAATAACTGTTTACTTAATGCGGGCGTTTGGATGAATAGATCTATATTTTAATGTTACCATCGTATGCTTGTGATCTAAGGATAGATCGTTACCTTGGATGCTTTTAGTTGTTTAGCTAAATATCTGAACTAAATAAATTGATCTTGATGCCTACATTCTATATTTGGCCCGAATTTGAAGCTCCCATGCCTTAGAACTAAGTGCCTGTGTTTACTTTTACTTTTTGTATTTTTCCTTCCTTAAATCCGTTTTCTATATCTGGTATTACTGTGTGATAAAAATGGGTTATTATTTCTTCCTTAATCCATTTTCCATATCCGGTTTTACTGTGTGATAAAAATGGATTATTATTTCTTCCTTAATTTGTGTTGGTTTGCTGGGCAGACCCGGGTTTACTATAATGAACCAACAACACCCCTAGCTCACTGGCCTGAAGCCTCACCTAAAGTGATCCTAATGGGTTGGCCAAAGACTCAAGTGTCTCGACCAGGTTCTGTATAGCATCCTGTGTGCGTCTCGCAGCTCTTCTTAGCTTGCGAGATGTCTCTTTCCTCTCTACGATGCGCAGTATTCTCTTACTCGCGATGAATCCAACCTTTATCGCATCGCCGCGTCCTGGGAAACACATAACCTTCTCCTACGCTTGATCCTTAACCCACAGTATCGCACACCACAGCTTCTCTAATGGTGCGATATCACCTCCCTGCGATACCCTACCGCTGCGACTCAGCATACCTAGCGTTACTGGTGTTCAACTTACAGGACTCAACACACAAGGCTATTTTATACTGCAACTCTTAACTGTCTTGAGTGAAACTTAGACAAACTCTCATACAGAATACTTAAAGATTTCAACTTGCATTTATCCTCTTAATATGATGTGAACTGAATAACACATACATACATTTACTGTAAGCAAAGTTCATGTAATGAATGACAGATATAACAAGTAAATACAATCACATGAATCAATCACATAACGCTCTGATTTTACGTGGTTCACTTCCAGGGTAGAAGCTACGTCCACAGAACTGTGTTTCTATATTATAACTTGAGAGAGGTACACAGTTCTACTGCACCGCATATGCAGCTAGAGATCTTCTGGGTAAATCCGCACACAGCCTGGAGCCCTTCTCTCTTAGATCTCTTCTCTATATTGCCTTCTTACAGTATAATCTCTCTCTCTCTCTCTCTCTCTCTCTCTCTCTCTCTCTGTCAATCCCTATGGATTGTTACAATACAAAATAACAGTGAACTAACAGACTATTGGACTCTCAGACTTGCTAATGTCTGAGTAGCTACTAATAATCTAACTAGCTAACCTTTTACAATACAAAATACATCCCTTTATAGGCGGCCCAAAGGTCTCACCATTACAACACTGTGGGCTTGTCCCAACAATAACCCAAATCCCTAACAAGTGACAGTCAGCATATCTATACTTGGGGTAGCCGCTTTTCGTCACACCATTGCTCTCTGCAGTCTTCCATGCTTCCCGGCACTGACCATGGGTACTATGCACCACTTCCCTTCTTATGTCCTTCGTCTTCAATACCTCGGCTTCATCGCTCCTTTTCCTTTATGAGGGTAGCTAAGCCCTCCTATCTTCACCATTTCCTTCAATGCAGTGGTTGAGCTCTCTCTTCTTGGTCGCTCAGGTACTATCGTATTTCTTGACTTCTCTGTTCCAACAGTCACGGTTTCTGGCTCTTCTCTGCAGCCAAAATCATGCTACGGCGTCGTAGCTTTACCTTATCTCTTCGTCTTCGCCAAACTATCTATCCGCCAAAATGGTAGCTTCTCCTGTAGCTGCGGGACTCTACTCCAACAGTCCCCTAACAATTACTTGTGGCTTGTCCCCGAGCCACTACTAGCGGGCTTCTCCTGCTGTAGCTTCTCCTTTGCTTCCTGTGAAGTGCACTGAAGCTTGTCCCGAAGTCCTGCGACTTCGTTCTGCATAGATTCTGTAACTTAGTTCGTTGGGATCTCTTATCTTTCCTTCCCTCAGTCATGCTCTCGCTCTCGTCGCTTGCGAGACCTTTTAAGGATCTTCAGGTTTTGAGAAGTCTTCCACAGATATCCTTTCCTCTTTATCTGGGTTAGAACTTTTATCATAAGGAAAATTTGTATCTTCCAGCCTTCTCAAACATTTCATTCAGTCTGGAGCCTACTTATGCAAAAGGTATACAAACCAGGAATTCCATTCCGAGAAAAATCCTTTGTCTGCATCTTGAAGTTCTGCTTGTTTGGTTTGTTTTCCCTTTCACTTTTCTTCTCAGCAACTCGCTCCAGGTATTCACGCTGCTTAGGTTCTACATATTTTCATTCTTGACCTTTGGAACCTCTTGTTCTTCTCTTAGCTGATGAGATAGGTCAGCTACCTTCTCCCGTTGCTTTCTTTTTCTCATTTTTACTTTCTTCCTGGCAGGAGATTTCTTCTCATCATTCCGCTGCTCTGCTTTCTTATCTTCAGTGATCAGCTCGTCTTTCTTCTTCTCTTCAGCGGAGACTTTGATGACATCTTCTACATCCTGTACTTGACTCCTCATCCTTGGCAGTTGTTTGGTCTATGATGAACTTGGCGTGACACTCTTAGCCGGTGTCGTCATAGCAGCTGTAAGGCCTCCACGCTCAAACCTTTCCAAAATGTCTTCTATGGGTTCTTCCTCGGACAGAATCCACTCGGTGTTATACTTTGGATTGGCAATGGCTGCAAACTATGGAAATCACAGCACTCTGTAACGAAATTAGCTCTGCACAGGGAAAACTTAACAATGCACTCTATAGCTCTCGGATCTTTGCAAATGTAACCCTCCCAAATGAATAATTTCTGCTTTTATGCCGAAGGCGATAATCCCAGACGCAACGGTCATCTAGGTTGAGCCTATTGTTCGTATTAATTGCTTGGACGAGACCACACCCGTCATCCTGATCCTCAATAAATGCTGAAATCCGATCAATTTCCCTCGAAGCATGTGTGTGCAGGCGTCGGTCTCATCGAAAATTTGCTAAATCTGGAAAAAATTATTATGCTGTTGCCAAATCTACGGTAAGGTATACCGGTCATTTCTTCATTAACTGCCTGTCAAAAGGCGACTTGACTAGCCCTCTGTCTCGTTGCAAACTAGGTATGTGGCACGGAGAAACATCGCGCTACTGCGATGCCACACTGCATCACTTGCTCAAAACAAACTTAAGCGTTTTTTTTTTTTTACTTGCGCAAAATGAATCGTCCTTATGCGATTCCTGATACTTAGAATACCTACCAGTGTAGACTAATTCCCAGTGCGATGCCTCCTTTCAACTACACTGGACATCTGCACCATTCGCGACTCTGAGTTAGTGCTGAGAGGTGGAGTAGCTGTCACTATAGAGCTTAAGCCTACTGCCATTGATCATCGTGGGAAGAAGCTCCCCATTCAGTTTGCTGAGCTAAATGGCTCCTCCCTCTGTAACTTGCTGTATCTAATATGGCCCCAACCAATGCGTCTTGAACTTCCCTGGAAACTTAAGAAATTTACTGTCATAGAGGAGTACTAGGTCTCTGATCTAAAGAGTCTTACTCTTAATGTGTCTGTCGTGTCAAGATTTTTCTCGTGCCTTCTGCACTTTCTGATGGAATCCGGCGATGAATCTGTCTTCCTCTAAGGCAAGCAGCCGCGCTAGCCTTTCCTGCACCATGTCTGTATCAGCCATTCCAGTGATCTGAGCAATTCTTAAACTGGGAAGAATATACTCCATAGGCATAACAGCCTCCTGTCCATACACCAAGCTGAAAGGTGTGTGTCCTGTAAGTTTCTTGCATGTAGTCCTATACGCCCATAATACAACGTTAACTCTGAGGTCCCAATCATTCCTTTGGCTGTTGCAAATCTTAGTAAGAGCGTTTTCTAAAATCTTGTTAAAGGCCTCCATCGTTCCATTAGCTTGTGGGTGGTAGGGAGTGCTCTTATGGTGCTGTGTCTTGAATTCTTCCGTCAAGGCCTCAATGGTGCGATTCAAGAAGTGTGTGCCTTGATCGCTCATCAAAATTACTGGGCATCCAAATCTAGTGATGATGTTTTCAAAAATGAATTGTGCGGCTGTAGCAGCATCACAATTTCTTACTACTTTGGTCTCTGCCCACCTCGTGAGGTACTCTGTTTCGGTGATGATATATCTCGCACCAGTTTGTTTTCCTGGTGGGCTGATAGGACCCACAAAGTCTATAGCCCACTTTTCAAATGCGCGCAGTGTAATCTGCGGTCGCAACAGTATTTCATCTCGTCGTGAAGGTTTTCCTACCCTCTGGCAGATATCGTAGCATCTGCAAAAGTCCTTAGTGTCTTTGTGTAACTGTTATAGCGGATTTCACCACACTAGGTGAAACACACATTGTATGGCCTTCCCCTGTCCCAATGCAGACTCATTAGCCCCTATGGACTATTTTTTGTCTTTTGATGTGTCCCTGATCATCCCTAAAAACATAAGAAAAGTGATATACACGGCTTTTACCCCGATAACCGCGTACATACGTGGATATGACCCCTATAGTCGCGTACATCGGGATGTGTGCATAATCCAAATCCTTTTGGAGTTTTCCTTGACTTGGATCCGACTCATATGACTCCTGGCCTTCCATATGCCTTGAGATCGCACGGATTCGACCTTTCAGTATCCCTTTGAAAAGCTATATAAGGAACCCCTTGAGACATTGAAAGCATAAAAGAGAGATTGAAAGCAACGAAACTATAGTCCATTGTTTCCAGAACTATACTTGAGTCTGCATCCCTTTGTCCCTTTGGAGCACTGTTGTGTTCTTCCCAAGCTTGCCTTTTGCTAGTGAGCTTGCTATCTGAGTGATGGAGGATTGATGTGGTGGAGGCCCAAGTGGGGGATTCAGTTTCTCCGGTTCGCAAACGTGCCATCAGAGGTTGTCACTTGTAATCTCTGATTCATATTAATAGAAATATCTTTTCGGGATCTACTTCAACCGTCCGGAATAAGGTACGAGGTTTGATCTTTTAGTGTTAGACATTTTATTTCTATTGCATATTGGGAAAGATTGATTTCTGGAGTCTAGTTGTCTGTTGTGGTACCCCAAGCCATAGGAATTTCTCTCCGTAATAGAAATGGCAACTCCACTGGGGAAGTTCCTTGTTTTTCTTTGGGGTTGGGGGCACAATGGGCTTGATATTATTGATTTGCTCTCTGTTTCTCTCTGTTTCTATGTCGCATGTTATAGTATGTGTGTCCATTGACACTCCCCTTTATTGGTTTGGCCTTGACCTGCTTTTTACCACTGCCTTCTCTGTATATGCGGGTTTTTGGACAAAAGTCACGTATATACACAGCTGTTCTTTATACAGTCGCGTACATCCTCCCTTTTGGTGATTCTGATGTTGTGGGAAGTTGCTGGGTGGGTTGTGAGTGTGGTTGGGTCTTCCTTGGGTCTGAAGTTGTCTGTTGGATGCTTCTTTTGTGACCAGAGACCGTTCGTGCCTATCTCAGGTATCACGTCTACACTGGCATATAGGTTAGGTTCACCACCGTTTACATTTTGCATGACCTTATGACCATGTCACTATATCCTTAGGTACGAACCCACTCTATTATGTCACGGAACCTTCTTGCTGCTCTAGAAGTGGCATGATATGACTGGTAAAGCCTCACCTTACATGGGTACCCTAGTTAGCGCCTTATTTGCATTTGGTGCCCATGCCGATGTTTCTCCCTTTAGGGTGTGGGAGTCCATTGTATAATATTGCCATGACATTTTGCAAGAGCCTCATACTCCTCTTAATCTTATGCTGGCCATGATCCCCCGGACTCCCTTATATCAAGTTGTGGATGCATTATCATGAGTTTTTCCTGTCTTATTGAGCTTTATGCCGACTCCCCTGACATTGCGTTTCAGCCATATAGCCCGAGCTTGTCTCATGTCTAGCCATGCAGAGCCTTTCTTTATATCCTTCGCAGCTTGATTCCCCTTTTACCGGGAGGGGATTTTCCCCTGAGTGTCGATATCCTACACATGTATCCTTGCATTGAGCATAGGTATGTTCCACTGCTTGGAACTAGTTTGCTTTCCCTAATGACACTCGTCTCCTCCTAGTTTGTAACTATAAAGCTAGTTTATTCTTTTTCAAGCTTTTCAAATAACTGAAAAAGTCCAAAAAAATCAAAAAACCAAAAAGTCAGACAAGAAAAGATATTATCTTTGGCAGCTGTCGAGTCATGTCGCCTTCGAACAGAGCACTATATATCACATCCATTGGTTGGGTTATAGTTTGAATTTAGGAGCTATACTCGTTTATCTGAGTTTATCTCCTCCGACTGGTTATGCTTCCATTCCCTATGGAGCCTCTATTGATGCCTCCTGCATCATAGAGATGTCCCAGTTTGTATATTGAGTCTATGCTACTTTCATTTAGTCACCATACGCTGTTATGCTCTTGTTCGAAGGAAGTTGAAACCTGAGTCAGCCATTCCTCAGTTATCTTGACTTTGCATGTCGGCCATTCTCGGTACAGTTACTGGTTCATGCACCTTATGATTGAGTCCTTCCACATTATACAGCCTTGCTGAGTACCTCGTGTCGGATGATGGGGGACGCCCTAATGCCCTCCTTCCAGCGGATTTCATCCCATCGACTTTAGATCATTTATTCTGGGATTGGAGTCTAGAGTCATTTTGAGTGCCTTGAGACTTGCAGTCATCAGTGGCAGGTTCTCTCACCATCGACAGTTTTGGGAATACATCAATGTCCCCTGATCGATGGATTCTCTCAAGTGTTCGACCTCAACACATTTATTCACACTTGTTAGTTTGCACTCTAGTACCTTGATTCCCATTTTCATTATTGGTGGGTGATCTCGCGTCTGTTAACGGTATACATCAATGACCGGTAATCAGACGATGGACTACTATGTTCGACCTCGACACCTCTATTCGAATAGTAGGACATGTACTCGTAGCGGTGTGTGTAGAACACCTTCCAGATTGGTGGCATCCATTATATGCTACCTCCTTGATCATGCCAGTGTTCATGAGATTTCAGCTCTCGTGACTTGTTCCAGTATATGTCAGACATTTCCAGCCACTATAGAGATCTTGATCTATTGTATATATTCAGCCTTTGTGGAGATAATGGTCCTTTGTATATATTCATCATGGATATTCTGATCTATGTATATTGTACGTGGCGATGACCACATATGTGTTATCATGTTTCATGCCTATTCATGGCCATTGTACTCTTATGTATCCGGGACTGCTATATGTATTTGCAGTTATATGCAGAGTTGTATTATTGTACTACGCTAATTGGGTGGCTGGTCTTCCATTTGGGTACCTTCATCACTCCACCTCTGGGATGGACTTATAATGTATTTCGGCCATCATATAACCCCTATGATCTCATACATTAGGGAGCATCTGTTATAGCGGATTTCACCACACTAGGTGAATCACACATTGTATGGCCTTCCCCTGTCCCTCTGCAGACTCATTAGCCCCTATGGACTACTTTTTGTCTTTTGATGTGTTCCTGATCATCCCTAAGAACATAAGAAAAGTGATATACGCGGCTTTTACCCCGATAACCGCGTACATACGCGGATATGACCCCTATAGTCGTGTACATCGGGATGTGTGCATAATCTAAATCCTTTTGGAGTTTTCCTTGACTTGGATTCGACTCATATGACTCTTGGCCTTCCATATGCCTTGAGATTGCATAGATTCGACCTTTCAGTATCCCTTTGAAAAGCTATATAAGGAACCCCTTGAGACATTGAAAGCAACGAAACTATAGTCCATTGTTTCCAGAACTATACTTGAGTCTGCATCCCTTTGTCCCTTTGGAGCACTGTTGTGTTCTTCCCAAGCTTGCCTTTTGCTAGTGAGTTTGCTATCTGAGTGATGGAGGATTGAGGTGGTGGAGGCCCAAGTGGGGAATTGAGTTTCTCCGGTTCGCAGACGTGCCGTCAGAGGTTGTCACTTGTAATCTCTGATTCATATTAATAGAAATATCTTTTCCTGTCCAGTAATGTGTATTTGAATGAATATTGTATCCATTGGAATATGTCAAATGCTTTTACATTATTGATTATATATGCTAGAATAGATATAACACCATGATATATAGTATGCTTGTATTGTTTACTTATTGTTGAGGAAGTATTATATCAATTCAAGCTGAAGATTGGAAAGCTCAACGGGGATCTACTTCAACCGTCCGGAATAAGGTACGAGGTTCGATCCTTTAGTGTTAGACATTTTATTTCTATTGCATATTGGGAAAGATTGATTTCTGGAGTCTAGCTGTCTGTTGTGGTACCCCAAGCCATATGAATTTCTCTCCGTAACAGTAACGTAGGCCACCATAATCCTGCAGCTAGGATTTTCTGCACAGTCGGCTTTCCTGCGAAATGACCTCCTGCGGTACCTGAATGTGCTTCTCTGATAATAGCCTCTTTTTCATACGACATCACACATATGCGCAGGACTTCATCTGGACCTAACTTGTATAACTGTCCTGCGATTAGGGTGAAGTCTGCTGCTTTAACAACCAACTGCCTCTTTTGGTGCTTGGTAAACTCATCAGGTGCCCTTCCTGTAGTGAGAAAGTGAATGATATCAGCATAGTACTCATCTGTGATCTGGATAGAAAACAACTGCGCATCTGGCAAATTGTCCTCTATGTTACTTGGCTCTTCTCTTGAGTCTATTCGCGACAGATGATCAGGTCCGGCGTTCCATCTTCCTGGTTTGACAATGATTTCAAAATCATATTCCTAAAAGAGGATTAACCATCTGCAGATTCTTCCCCCTAACACTGGCTTATTGACCAGATACTTCAATGTGGAATGGTCAGTAAACATCTTGAACGAGGCACCCAACAGGTAGTGCCTGAACTTATGTATCACGTACACCATAGCTAAGCCTTCTCTTTCTGTCGTGGTGTAGTTCTTTTCTGTTGTCGATAGCTTTCTGCTGGAGTATGCGATAGGATGATCGATAACTCCTTCTCCTGGTTGCGTTAAAACAACCCCTAGTGCGATGCCAGACGCATCCACATCTACATGAAACAGCTTAGTCTAGTCTGGAAATACTAAGATGGGTGCTGTAACCATATTCTCTTTAAGTGTGTTTAGACTCTGCTGGCATTCCTCATTCCATAGGAATTTTACATATTTCTTTAACAGTTTTTACATCGGTGCTGTAATCTTTGCGTATCCCTTGATGAATTTTCTGTAGTACCCGGTATGACCAAGTACTGTCCTCAATTGTTTAACTGAGTTGGGTGCTGAAAGATTTACATTGATGGAAATCTTCGTGGGATCTACCATCAAGCCTTGCCTGCAGACAATGTGACCCAACAAAATACCGAATGGCGCACAGAATATACATTTTTTCAAGTTTAGAGAAATGGTACTACCTACATTTCTCTAACATCAGTCTTAAATCTCCTATGTGCTTGTCAATTAATCCAAATACAGTCCAATCATCAAAATAAACTTCTAAGAATTTATGGATGTATTCTTTAAATACGGCAACTACTACTCTAGAAAAGATAGCTGGTGCATTATTAAGACCAAAGGGCATTACCGTATACTGGAATGAGCCCCATTCTATTGCAAACGTGGTCTTATGTCGATCTTCTGGGTGGATTCTGATCTGGTGATAGCCTGAGAAACCATCAGTGAAGGAGTAGACCTCTTGTCCTCCCACATTGTCTAATACTTCATCAGTGAAAGGTGTCAGAAATGGATCATGAAGCGATGCGTCGTTGAGTTTACGCAAGTCGACACAGATCCTGATGTCTCCTTTAGTTTTCTTTTCTTGCACGACCATGGGACTAACCCATTCGCTCTCTTCTACGGGCTCAATGATGCCTGCTGCTAGCATCTTATTGATCTCATCCTTAACTTTTTCTTTGTAGCGCAGATTTAATCTATATGGACGCTGCTTGACTGGTCTAGCATCCTCTTTCAATGGTATCCTCATTACTCCCAGGTCTCCAACTATTCCCTTCATCTATGTGAACTTGGTGGGAAATAGGTCGTGATAGTCATGTAGCAAGTCTACAATCTGTCCGACTGTTTCATCGGTCCAATAGTCTCCAATAGAGGCAAACTTTGGTTCTGTGTCTGTGCCAATATTGATCTTTTTAATCTTGATCGACTCTATGATTGTTGGAATCTGTAGCTTCAGTCCATCAACATCGCGAGTCCCTTCTGACTCCGGAATGTTGATGTTGCCAGGATCCTCATCCTCATCCTCTGGTTCTGCTTCGAAGTTATAGCACTCAAGCGCATCTTCTAACTGGATGGCCCACTCAGGTTGAGTATGTACTGATAGGGTACAATCCTCAAATATCTTAATCTTTATTACATCTAGGGCCTGATCAACATTTGGATACTCAGATTTAAAAGCGAAGGTAAGTAGAAAGCTGTCTATTAGAAGTGGCCATGTGGTCGTTCCCTTGCACAATTCAGTCTCTGTGTACCAGTTCCGTGGAACTGTGTCCAAAGTACGAATGAATCGATGAACCCATTCATCCTCAGGAATGTCTGACCAATTCTATTCACACGTCTGAATATGTGACCTGGGGTCACTTTCTCCTGTGTATCTCTACTGGACATACTCTCTGTCGGTAGAGAATCTGATCGCCATCAATCTCTTAAGATCATCCCATGATGCGATATTCTCTTTATGTGCATACCACCATCTTGCAGGTGTGGCTCGTACTGCAAGGTCCATAGCTGCGATCCTCTGCTCATGAGGAATTTGTTGTTCAAACTGCGTGAGAAAGTCCTAGATATCTTTTAAACCATGAAATGATGGAATCTCGTTGATCTCTGTGCCAATCCATCGCAGTGACTTAGTCATGTACGCACATCTATGCGCTGAGACTTCATAAAGTCTGTTATGCCAGTTCTCTAGACCAACATCCGAATCCGATGTGCATGAGCTGTCGCATTGCCAACTAATGTTCCCTTCTGCAGTTGGATTGATGTAGTCGCTCTGGTTCGCAGTCATCTGATAGAGACTGTCCATGTTACGTGCCTCTTCCTCTGCTCTGATAGGTTCAATGTATCTAGGACCCTGAAGAGGATCTAACGGTGCGATGACCCAGATCTGCGCGTCCTCAAAGATCATTTGTCTTCTCTTTAAGTCGATAACGGCCATGTTACCGATCGCCCAATCAATGCCTAGCAGTGCTGGATATGGTCTACTATCGCCAATGATTTCTATAACTTCAAAGTCCGTAGAGCTGCGAACTCCATCAATGTCAACTGGCACCTATGATAATCGACCCAAGGGTGATACCCGCTGTTGATTAGCTAATCTGAGATGGATAGGAGATCTGACTAACTTAGGGATACCCATCTGTTCCCATGTCTGCTTAGTCAAAACATTTACCTCTGATCCTAAATCTAGGATCACCTTGTCCATTTCAAATTCTCCAACCTGTGCTATGAGTCGCATCTCTCTTCCTATTCTTGTATGTCCCATAATATTATGAACATCACGATGTGCACTGCTCACGGAAGAAGATGGCTGACACTAATCTATGATGCGCTGAAGTTCTCCAATAGCTTGCTCATTTCTCACGAGTTTTAAACAACTCCGCAGGAAGGATTGTACACTTCCTGTCAACTCGTCCTCATCGCATGTGCCCGATGTGGTAGCCTGCGATATCTGTACAGGGCTAACGCCACAAGGTGCTTGTTGCGGTATGCCCCTAGACGGTGGTACCTGTGATCCTGATTGCATAGGGTCATCAAAGAAAGTCTTAGCTTCCTGAAATGTCTGTTTATTCTTCTGTAGGTCAAGTGATGTTGCTTTGTTAGGAGCTTTGCGCACCCACTCCTGACTGTGGTCTTTTCAGTATCCTGTGATGTTCTATTGGTGAAAGCACCGCTGCGAGTCACAATGTTGACTCTTGGTTCTGGTTCTTCCTGCTCAGTAGCAATACGCTGGATGTTCTGGTGTACTGCTGGCTTAGGTTCTCTGATATTAGCTATCAAGGTAGGACAGTCTTCTATAGTGTGATCGTAAGATTTGCAATAGTTACATGTCATAGTAGGTCTCTGACAGTCCCTAGCATAATGTCCTAGAACTCCACAGTTGTAACAAGTGACTGGTCCGCGACCACGGCCAAAGCCTTCTCCCCAGCCAAAGCCTCCTCCACGGCCAACATGAGCCTGATCATACTGTGGTCCTGCTGCTGGACCCTGTGTTTCTAATTGGACTCTGTACAATTCTTGCTTGCTCCCGACCATGAGATCATAGGCTCGGCAATCGTGTTCATCATGGCCTACGAACTTGCAGAAGACGCAGTATAAGTTCTTAGGTGTCTCAACGTACTTCTGAAGTAGAGGGAACTGGTGAGGTAGGTGTCCTCTTGTTTTGCATATTTCACACCACGGCCCGTGGGTCTGTGGTAAGGGGTTAGGAGCCCCAGTTGCTATATATTCTACAAATAATGGACAGTTATTTTTAGTATGGCCTTGTGCTTTACACTTTACGCACCATATGTCTTGCGCAACCTCTTTCCCTTTCTTAAGCTCATGCATCTGTATCGTGAGATTAGCCAACTGGTTTTGCAGATTTGTCATACCTGTGTTGGTTTCAGCTAGATGTGAAGCCTCTAGTTTCATCGCCATCTCCAACGCGTCGTCCTACATTTGGAGTTTCTGCTGCATTAATGGTAGTCTGATGTGAGGGAGCAGTGCTGCAATAAACCATTCCTTATGCTGCTCCGGTGCAAACTCAAAGCTGACTTGGTCTATAAGGGCTTTAAATTTCTGATTGAAGTCCCACACTGACTCTGTAGGTAACTGTTTGATGTCTTTAAGCTCTGTATTGCACTGTGACTCAGACTTAGGTTTCTTAAACTCTTTAATCATGGCGGTCCTGACCTGGACAAGTGTTCTGGGTACTGCTATGGTGTACTTCATATACCATGTTAAGGCTCGTTCTCTCAGTGTGGTGACCAACTGTACAAGTTTAATATTATCATCATTGATTGCTTTAATGGTCCGCACGACTTCACATAGAAACCAATGGTGCTCTGGGTCCTCTGCCCCTGTACCCTTAAAGATAGGTAGCTTCATATCATCCCCCATTCTATTTCTACGTGGTGGATGTTGATTTGCTGTGTTACTACCACTCGGTGGTGTAGGTGTAGGTGATGTAGTGGTAGTATGTACTGTCTCGGATCTACTAGATGGAGTTCCTACGGGATTGTTCTGAGTCCCGATCTATTTCTGTGGGGTATAAGGGTGGTAAGGGATACCCCCTTCTGTTCTTTCTGTGGTACTGTGACTCTATTGTCTAGTATTATCTGAACTATCTTCAAATATGGGAGATCTGAAATCTACTTTGTATTTCTTTCCACTACGTGTACGTCCAACGTCATCAAAATCACTTTCAAACTCTTGTGACATTACTATCTTTACTTATTCATATGAAACTAAATCCATTGTTCCTTTTTCATGTAATAACATCTTAATGGACAAGTTTCAAGATTTTAGGTACTTACCGCGATATCCTTTGAAGAAGTACCGCTCAGCCTCGCTGAAGCTTTTTCTCTGTTCAATTGCAAGCTTTGTGACGAAGCCTTCTATCACACTCGCAAGCCAAAAGTCTACTGTCCTCGTAATGGGACTATCAAGGTTCTTCATGGTCTGAATCAGCTCCGGTGTCCAGACAATGTTTCTTTTCTTCTTGAATATGCTCGTATCAGTCAACTTTGATAGCCAGTCATAAAGCTCGTTTCCAAAGGTCGCAAAAAATATCGCATGCAGGTCTGTAATGATATGTTTTTGTAACCAGTCCTCTGTACTCAGTCTAGGACTCTTGTTCTCTCATTCGGAAAACTCTTTCTCCTTAGACGCAACCCACTCATTGAGTTCGTCTCTAGTAGGATGCCACCAGAAGATCAGTGCTTAGTTTGTTCAAAACTGGCAACGGAACCATTTGTTGGTTTGCTGGGCAGACCCGGGTTTACTACAATGAACCAACAACACACCTAGCTCACTGGCCCTTTCGGCAACAGACCGCGGAGCAGCCTGAAGTCTCACCCGAAGTGATCCTAATGGGTTGGCCAAAGACTCAAGTGTCTTGACCAGGTTCTGTATAGCGTCTTGTGTGCGTCTCGCAACTCTTCTTAGCCTGCGAGATGTCTCTTTCCTCTCTGCGATGCGCAGTATTCTCTTACTCGCGATGAATCCAACCTTTATCGCATCGCCGCATCCTGGGAAACACGTAACCTTCTCCTACGCTTAATCCTTAACCCACGGTATCGCTCACCACAGCTTCTCTGATGGTGTGATATCGCCTTCCTGCGATACCCTACCACTACGACTCAGCGTACCTAGTGTTACTGTTGTTCAACTTACAGGACTCAACACACAAGGATGTTTTATACTGCGACTCTTAACTGTCTTGAGTGAAACTTAGACAAACTCTCATACATAATACTTAAAGATTTCAACTTGCATTTATCCTCTTAATATGCTGTGAACTGAATAACACATACATACATTTACTGTAAGCAAAGTTCATGTAATGAATGACAGATATAACAAGTAAATACAATCACATGAATCAATCACATAACACTCTGATTTTACGTGGTTCACTTCCAGGGTAGAAGCTACGTCCACAGAACTGTGTTTCTATATTATAACTTGAGAGAGGTACACAGTTCTGCTGCACCGCATATGCAGCTAGAGATCTTCTGGGAAACTCCGCACACAGCCTGGAGCCCTTCTCTCTTAGATATATTCTCTATATTGCCTTCTTACAGTATACTCTCACTCTCTCTCTCTCTCTCTCTGTCAATCCCTGCGGATTGTTACAATACAAAATAACAGTGAACTAACAGACTACTGAACTCTCAGACTTGCTAATGTCTGAGTAGCTACTGATAATCTAACTAGCTAACCTTTTACAATACAAAATACATCCCTTTATAGGCGGCCCGAAGGTCTCGCCATTACAACACTGTGGGCCTGTCCCAACAGTAACCCAAATCCCTAACTAGTGATAGTCGGAATATCTGTACTTGGGGTAGCCGCTTTCCGTCACACCACTGCTCTCTGCAGTCTTCCATGCTTCCCGGCGCTGACCATGGGTACTATGCACCGCTTCCCTTCTTCTGTCCTTCATCTTCAATACCTCGGTCTTGTTGCTCCTTTTCCTTTATGAGGGTAGCTGAGCCCTCCTGTCTTCGCCGCTTCCTTCAATGCAGTGGTTGAGCTCTCTCTTCTCGATCGCTCAAGTACTGTCGTCTTTCTTGACTTCGCTGTTCCAACAGTCACGGTTTCCGGCTCTGCTCTGCAGCTAGAAACATGCTACGGTGTCGTAGCTTTACCTTATCTCTTCGTCTTCGCCAAAATGGCAGCTTCTCCTGTAGCTGCGAGACTCTGCTCCAACAATCTGTTTTTCGTATCCGGTTTTACTGTGTGATAAAAATGGGTTATTATTTCTCTCTTAAATCTGTTTTCCATATCCAATTTTACTGTGTGATAAAAATGGGTTATTATTTCTTCCTTAATCCGTTTTCCATATCTGGTTTTACTGTGTGATAAAAATGGGTTGTTATTTATTCCTTAAATCCCTTTTTCCATATTCGGTTTTACTGTGTGTTAACAATGGGTTATTTCCTTAAATGTGTTTTCCTTATCCGATTTTGTTGTATGTTGACAATGGGAAAGTATGGGATTTTTATATCTCATTATCATATTTTAGTGATAAACCATGCATGTGAATGGTATTTTATTTAAAAATAATTAAATACTGGCTTATTATATTTTAAATTATAAACTATGCATGTGAATGGTATTTACTTTAAAGATAGTTAAATATTTGCTTATTATATTTTTAGTTGATAAACTATGCATGTGAATGATATTTACTTTAAAGATAATTAAATACTGGCTAATTATAGTTTTAGTTGATAAACTATGTATGCGAATGGTATTTACTTTAAAGAAAATTAAATGCTCGCTTATTATATTTTTAGTTGATAAACTATGCATACAAATGGTATTGAATTTAATAGGAATTAAATACATGGTATTTTAATAAGCATGGATAAATAATCAATCATTTAAGAACAAAACACTTTAATGAATATATTACCTTAAAAAGTGTGGAATGAACTCCAATACTTATGACAGAAATTGTAGAACCTCGCTGATTATTCATATATTAGATAGGTATATCTTGTACGAAAAGATTATGTTAAGGATTACTAATATGCAAGGATACTTTTTATTAAAGAAGTGGCTTACTACAAGGAAGCCACTATCGATCTATATAATTGTTAGAAATTAATTGTTTGCACAAAGTGAAGTTGATTTCGTTTTCCTTCCAGTAACGAAGCTTGAATGGCTTAATCTTTTAAAGGGTTGTGTTTATAGGTTAAGATATCTATGTCTAGAGTTTTTAATAAGTAACCCTTACGTTCTAATAAGAATGGATTTGTTAGTCGGAGCTGAGCTTATAATTAAAATACTAAGATATGTCATAAGTTGTATTTGAGGAAATATTTGCAAAAGATTATGCTATATCTCGAACCTAGCGGATTCATCATCCAGCTTGGGGGTGGCTTTAGACGGTCAAACATACGTCAAATAAAGCCTATGGTTGGGAGGGAAGTCGTAGACACGCTTTCAGTCGCCCAAGATAAAAAGAAGTATCTTTAATAGTTAGTTGTGTCTGTAGATGTTATTTTCTTTTATGCTCTTGGGTTTATGCTACTAATATGCTTGTTGAGTTATATAAAGTGGTGGTTGCAGGAGTTGTGTTACAATGGTGGAATAGCTCTCGAAAGATAAGTGTAAAAATGAATTTGTTATGTAGGTGCATATTCCTTAGTTAGTTGCTTCTATCATTTGAAGTGTATTTAACTTTGTTGTGTGTCCCACTCAGGACTCATGCGTCGTCTTAGATGGTTGAGCCCAATAATATACAAGGATGATACATTTTTATGAGGGATGTCAACAAACTTTAAAAGAAAGGCTTAATGTGTAATTGCTATCCCAATCGAGGAATAGTCTAGCGACTAATGAAACAGTCATATCTATTTTAAAATCCATTAAGATTCACATATGTAGATTTATATTAGAGTGACTGTAGTTTGACGGTTCTTAATTGCAACAAAATATGATTCTGTATTTGAGGTATAAAGTTCTTACCATTATTTATGGTACTAGTATGGTCATTGGTATAGATCTATTGTCAACTACTTAGTGGAACTTAATTTAATTAAATTACAGCTTGTTTATATGAATAGATGCAAATGATAGTAGAGTTTACATAAATGTGATTACACACTCTCAAGAGTCTAACATGGTTGACTTGTTGGATATAGTAAACGCAAAAAAATTACCCCATTTTCTTAGAATTTACATTGAGGAATTTCGGGTATGTTACACGGCCCAGGCCAATGTGCTTACAGTAACTACTTCTCACTTGTTGCAGGCCTCTGATTAGGCCAGGTTCAATTCCTCTGAAGGAAAATTCAAAAACTATGATGGGGCTCTGGGCAAGTGCTTGCATGACAATCATGAAAGGGATTTTATGATGGAATTCGATGAGGTAGTGCCTCTGAGGAGAGAGCTTACTCATATAAGCAATGGAGCAATGCGTGGTTGTCAAGCTCCCTATAAGAGTCCCAATTGTAACGTGAACAGAGGGCTTGTGAGACCTTACCACAGGAGCTGCACTACCACCACTCGATGCAAGCGGGATACTGGCGAACTAATCTAAGCTTGGATAGAAAATCTATCTATATGTTATTTTGGTAAATAAACTAGCATACATTTAATTTAAATTGGGATCTATTCAGAGATTACCAAATTTTTAAATGCAAATCTATTTTTAATATATAATTTTTTTTATTTAATTTGTGTAGTTATATGTGTGTGTGTGTGTGTGTGTGTGTGTGTGTATTTTAAATTTAATTTAAGTGGACATGTTATTTTTTATAATATTTTGCAGTGTTCCACGAAACGCGTTTCTAAGTTTCAGACTTAGGGGCTTTTGGCTAAACCTTTTCCCCCACCATGCTCCTAAGAATTTTTTTTTTAATGTTTTCCCATTATTTTCACTTTTTGCAATCTCTACTTGGTACTACTTAGAAAATGAATCAATATATTTAGTATTTGCATTTGCATTGCGTACAGCATGAGTGGGCCTAATGGTTAAGAGCATGTGTTTCCTCTTAGGAGGTCACGGGTTCAAATCCAAAGGGGGGTAGTGTATGTACACCTCTGTATACTATAGCAGTTAAATCGCTGCGCATAGCAGTTAAATCGCTGCGCAGAGGAGGTCCCTTGTCCCACAAACAAGGGGTCTCATACACCAATTTGGTGTCTCGCTTGACGGTGACCTTAAAAATAGATTATTATTATTATTATTATTATTACAATCATGAATATACATCAAATAAATTATTATTTTTTATATTTTATTTTATATTTATAATTTTAGAGATTTCCCTAAGTCCTTCCATATTTCCCTAAATTTGGGATGGTCTTCACCCTATAGAATGTACTCAAAAGAATATTAATATTTTATTATTAAAAAAAATAAAAAAATGTTAATTGTAAGATGAGGAAGGAATGAACCATACGATTAGCCTTTTCTACTCAACAATAACATTGCACAAGACATTTTATTACTTTAAAATCTGAAGCCTTCACCAAATATTTTCACCTTTATAAAAAGGCATTATAAATGTGATATGCAAAATAAATTAATGAGTGAAGCAAGTAATATTGTTTTTTTTCTAAAGAAAATAATTGATAGTTCAATTATATTAAAATCTATTATAAAAAGGCATCATAAATGTGATACGCAAAATAAATCAATCGATCAAGCAAGTAATATTGTTTTTTTTCGAAAGAAAATAATTGACAGTTCAATTATATTAAAACCCAGCTTCATTGTTTTTTAAGTTAAAAAAAATTGTATACTAAAAATATTTTTGCTACTGAGATCTAGTTACTAAAAATATTTTTGCTACTGTAAATTAAGAATGGGCAGTCACAACTCCAATTCAGAAGGAGTGATATTTATTGTGTAACTTTGCAATTGAAAAGCTATTCCAATATTTAATTTTTAAATTAAGAATCTGTGGTCACAACTCTAATTTTAAAGAATTTTAAAAGTGGAAAACTTGTTTTTCTTTATAGTTGAAAACCTACCATACTGTGGCTATTGAAATATAACCCATAGTAATTATTTTTTAAATTCAGAATATGTGATCACCTTATCTTAATTTTTAAATTGAATAGAATAGATTCTTTCCAACACTATTTTTTCTCAATAGAATAAATTCTGACTTACATAACTCAGAGTAATGGGAAATGATAATTAAAATATTTTTTAAAAGCTTTTTTTAAATATTTTTAAAATTATAATATTTAAAAAATATATATATATATATATAAAACATAAAATATGATATAAAAATTAAAAATTAAAATTTATTGTATCAACGAGGTGTATTCTATAATACATTAGAGAAGATGTGTAACTCTTTTCGTGTTCATTTTAAACTTCACACATTTTTTTTATAAAAAATAATAAAATATTATTAAAAATAATTTATCAACTTAAATTAAATTTATATTATTTTGAATTGCATACATATAAAACAACATAAATTAAATAAACTAAAGCCATAAATATTGGATTACACATTTCCACTATAAAAATTAAGAGATTTAATCTCTTTCCGTACTTCGTAAATTCTTTTTAAATAAATCTATACTAATTGTATAAAATAATACCATAGATTTAATAATTTTTATTATATTTTTCCAAAAAACAAATCATATATAAAGATAAATAAATAAAGGAATGTAATTTCCTAAATCTTTATACATTTCATATTATATTTTCATAACAATAACTCTTAGTATTTTATTAATATATTTAATAACATTAAAACAGTAAGTATGATTTTAATTTTTCAATGGAGAGAGGTGTTTGATCATAAGTTTTGAAATTTATCAAGTTTTCAAAGGCTCTCATCGTTTCCAATATTGCTGTATTCTAGGGCAATATTTTCAGTCCACCATGGATGGATTTAACAATTAAAATAAAATTATGTGTAAATGCTAAAAATTTTATAGGGCTTTTTATAATTTGTTTGTAAAAAAATGTATTTGAGAATCACACTTAATTAATATGATTTTAATTTATTGATTGCAATTTATAGGTATTTATTATAGGGGAAGACCATATGTAGATATGGAAATTTTCCATAAATAATGGAAGATTATTACAATTGACTTAGTGGATGGGATTGAGTATGGCAATTTTCCATAAATAATGGAAGATTATCACAATTGACTTAGTGGATGGGATTGAGTAGTTCTCAAATTTGGTTTTTATTTTACTAGTGAATTTGTTTTTTGAGTTTTGACATTTTATATTGAAACGTTTTGTTTAAAATTTTATCTTTCAAAAGTGAAGGTTTTCTAAAAAATTTACCTTTCCATAATGAAGGTTTGTTAAAGATTTTACCTTTCAATAATTATTTTTTGTTAATTTTCTTTTCAAAACGATATTTTTTTTTGACATTTTTATATTAAAATAAAAAATGATCATTATTAATATCTATTATGGTACATTAACTTGATTCATATTTATTTTATATACTATTTATGTATTGAATTAATATTATATAAAAATATAAGTTTAAAAAAATCACAAATACACATCATAATATGCAAAAATAAATAAATAATGAAGCATAAATAAACATAAAAATGATTCTTTAATTCCAGAATTGAACCACTTAATTATGTGAAATTGAAATTTTGTTTCAGGTTTATTTGGCTTAATTAATGTTGGTTGTCTTAAATAAGCAATCTTATTCTTATTTGAGCCATTACTAGTTAAGTTTTTGTGGATTAAATGACAAGAAAAATCTCACTCAATAACAATATAAATCAGGTAGGGAGGTTCTAACATACCTGGAATTCCAAACATGTAAAACATTACTAACACTTTACCCTAATCTAATGCCATGTAGTAAGATCTTACAAATTATTAATTACTTACCTATAAATCAAGATATTGAAATCAAAATGTTAAACAAAAGGTATTGAATCTTTTAACTATCCAAAAAGATTTCCTCCATGAAATATATACCTTTAACTGTATGCTTTAACTATATGCTTGCTAGAGTTTTTCATAGAGCATTCTATCAATAAAGATAATGTATCATAAGTATTTATTGTGCATCATCCATACATTAAATACCATCATGATAATGAGTATATACAAACATAAAAAACATAGAACAAAAAGATAAACATCATATACGTGGTTCACCCCATCTATGAGGCTTCGTCCACCAAAGCTTGTTAGTCTTTATATTATTTTATCAAGAGAAGATTTACAATTTCATGGCACATCCACTGCCATTTTCTTTACCTCCAATTTCTTCCGCCGAGAATACTCTCCAATTACTATTTTCCTTCCTAGTAAGGTTTCATATTTAAATAGAAAACCCTTTCATGTAAACATAATTCCAAAACTACAATATGTCACATACTGGTCTATACTTTTAAACAACTATGGAACACTAACTCATACTCATCCAAACACATTCTAGATCCAATCAACGGCATTGGAAACTGCTAAAATACACGATCTAGATTTAGTAAATTGCAGGCATGGTTCTAACACCCATTAACTAATGAGATCATAGTTTATACTCATTATATACTCATAAGTCACAACAATTATCATTTACCCAACAACAATGAGATCCAAAATCTATAAACATAATTTCATAAGCGTAGACCATGATTTATTTCGAAAGCACAAACGTCAATGCCTTCTTTACAGCTATACTCAAACACAGGCTACAATACCAAATACATTCATGTTAATATAGTGATATACCTTTACATATTTTAGTAGTCATATTCATTTTTACAACATATATTCACACTGACATAATGATATACCTTTACATATATTAATACTTTTAATCACTTTCATTACAAGATATATATCCACACTATGATATGCCTTTACATTTTTTTTTTAACAGGAGCATTGAAGGTATTGCATTAATAAAAAATTTGTACACAACCATGATCACAAAAAAAGAATGGTCTGTAGCATGCAAGTATCTAGAGAGACCAAAATTACTATGACATAACTGAAAATAGACTCCTTTAGCTTATTCCTATGCCTAAGATTGCTGTTAAACACCCTGGAGGGGTATAACCGATAGTAGACTCCTAAAATGAGAAAGAAAAAATACATTCTAATCCAATAGACTGGATATGCTCATTATTATTTCCCTTCTTGACTTTGACAGGATTCTCAATCTTATTCTTAACCCCTACACTGCTCTGCTTGTCGACTACGATGGATAACTCTTTCCAAGCCAGCTCAAATTCAATGTGAACATGGACTCTGGAGTCATATTCCTCTTGCCCTTCTTTGATAATGCCTGCATTGGTGTTCGAATTTCCACAATGATTTTTCTCTAGGTTTCTGTTCAGAGCCTCCTCTCCATTGTTCTTTACCTTTGAATCTAAGTTTTCCCTGTCCCTTCTCATTGGAGCTGAGCCAACAATATTTTCCTCATTCACTAACTCGATGCCATCGATTCCTTTGTTATTGGCCTTATTATAATCCTCTGAGATCTCTATGGCTGCATGGGACGAATCCTGGGGAGTAAGCAACCTGGTTTCTTGCATGCTGTTCTTTAGAAGAATAGCATCTAATAAGACAATCACGTGAACTTGGAGAAGAAGGGCCCAATCTGTTATCCGTGGGTTCCCAATAATTTCAGTAATACTTTCGATTTTCTTATTGTTGGTGGTGTGCTGAAAAATCTTAACATTTGTCTTGGGATACCCCTGGAGGCACTCGAATTTCCATTTTTCCTTAAGGTACATAAAAGATTTTTTGAGTAGTTTTATTTAAGTTGGACATCCCCATTCCAAGCCTAGCTCCCTAATTTTCCATCTTGTCCACCTCAACATTGTTTCCTCTCAAAATATGAAAATAGGAAGCATGAATCCCCCGGAAAGATGTTGAATTCGCTTGTAAATTATTTTGGAATTGATCATGCCTTTATTACTTTTACTTTTCATTTTCTAAAATTACCTGCTTCTAGTCCCCAATTACTATGAACTTACTGATGTTTAGCTCCTTAGCCAAGTACAAGCCATAATATAGAGGGAGTCATTCAGCTTCGTTATTTGTTTTTCTTCCTAGTCCCCAAGCATATGTAGTCTCAATTTCCCCTCCAGGATCAAAGATGATCCCTCCAGCTCTTGCCTCCCCAGGATTTCCTTTTGCTGCCCCATCAAAGAACAAGGAGTATGCATTTAGATTTGCCTTCCAAAGCTTAAATTCCTTAGTGTTCTTTCGAATTTCCCAAGTATGGAGCGCAACCCTCTTTTTGGTTTGAAGAGAGTTCTGAGGTATAAGATCTTTGCACCATTCTAGGTCTTCAGCTGCTAATTTCCCAGATGGAGAAATGATGATCTGCTTAGTGCTCAGGGTCTCTTTTATCAAATTTACAGCTCTGAAGGCAGTTCGTTGAGCATCTACATTTTTATTAGAATAACTAGAGTTCACTTAAAAATCATAAGCATAAGCTAAACTATTAGTGTAACACCAAATTGAGATGATCGACCAATCTTAGCATTGGTTACAGGATTCCGATGGTAAACTGGTGTTGTTTTCTACAGTATTTATTTATAGAGTAAAATCTCCAACAGTCTGTTGACTTAATTAAAATTATTTGAACAAAACTAAAGAATCTGAGTAAGACTCCACAGTTTTAAAATAAAACAACTAGACCTTATAACGGTACAACCGAGTTCATAAATCAAGAACAAGCTTAGGGTTTAACCCTTTTAAAGGTTCTAATAGTATGATTATAAATGAAGAATTAATAACGTAATCATAGAATAAAAGTATCCAAGATTTAAAAAGGATCGAACCCTAGTTTATGATAAACCTTTATAATCATGATAGACTATGGAAAATAAACCTCACGGATTTTACTATTTAACATTTACTAAAAACTGTGGAACTCTAAAATAATTAGAGATTATGTTCCTTTAAAACTTGCAGAGTCCCTTACGGATCCTTCAAATAATAATGAACTCATGATGGTATTTTTGTATGCCCAAATCTAACAGTAAATTCTACATAGTAAGATTTATGACCACAATTTCTGAATACAGAAATTCCAGTGAAATACTCAGAACTTCATAGCTTTCACTGAAAACAAGAAAAGAAATCAATACCTTCTCGATATTAAAATACTGAAGTGATGAATCACTCCCACCTCTTTTACTTCTCTACTTACATTACAACTTCACCGTAAGTTAGTTTTTCATTCCATAAGAGAAGTGGAGGAAGCATTAAACAATATTACAATACAGTAAACAAGCTTGGGTTTACATCAAATCCCCATTAGCTTTGATCCACTTTATTGATTAGTATAAAATCAAAATACTAATGAGTTACGACATAGGATTTTTATC
Source organism: Pseudotsuga menziesii (assembly GCA_001517045.1). Lineage (NCBI taxonomy): Eukaryota > Viridiplantae > Streptophyta > Pinopsida > Pinales > Pinaceae > Pseudotsuga > Pseudotsuga menziesii. The sequence continues at coordinate 318,577 of LPNX010365469.1, forward strand.
CAGAAAACTAGAATCGACTGTCAGTCACCTAGCATTATCAATGTACAACAAATATTTATAATGGGAGACAAAAACTAAATTATAAACAAAGTCACTGTATAAAAACTATGCTTACAACTCGGTATTATTTACGGTTAGCCCCGAATGGTCGATTTTACAGACATGCTTCCATTATTTACCAAGATAACAAAATGAATTGAAAATAGCATTTATAATCCAAGAATATAAAAGTAGAGTAAGAATCCCACAACCATAACTATTTTTAAAACATTGCTTCCAAAACAACAAAAGCATAACTATTTTTAAAACATTGCTTCCAAAACAACAAAAGCATAACTATTTTTAAAACATTGCTTCCAAAACAACAAAAGCATTAATGTGATGCCCTTAGCCACAGAACTTGAATTGTAAGAAAACAACAAAACTAAACATAGGGTTACACCATAGTTTATAACCCCTACAGAATTTATCAAAGACTTACATAGCGAATTATGTTTTGTATGGATTTCAAAGCCCAAATGTTTTGACAGAGTAAGAGGCTACGACCTTAACTATTGAAGCTCCCTAAGTAAAACATACTCGGGAACCAGTCTTTCTTCCAAAGAGACACGCGGGACAGATACATGGTCTTACCAGTAAGGAGAGGTACTGTGACCTCGAATCCACCCACAAAAACCCGTGTAGAGTTGGTCCTGCATGAAAAATATTATCTTAGACCCAGTCCTTTAAAGATAAAACAAACTGATAGGATGAAATTATTTATAGAAGACTGGCTTACCTTCGGGGGTTTCAGAAGCACATAGTCGCCATTGAAAACAAAGATGATAACTCTTTCAGCAACCAATGTGTTTCAAATAGACTCGGAGTGTAACGAGTTCCAAGTCCTACAATTTTTCCGTCTCATATCCCAGCCAAAGGGAGGTTCAAACCAAGTAGCCGGAGGATGAAAGCGTTTGCAGAGTAACCTTCACCTCCAACAGGAAACTCGTCGAAATGATAAACTTTCACATCATTGTGCAATAAACCTTTAGGGTCTTGCATTTTTGAAAAGTACCACCAGCTGGAGACCTCACGACCTTCACAGGGCCCGAGGGTAGGAAAGTTATTAAACTGTCCTTAATCAATCCCAATCATCATAAAGTCTCCCAGGACAACCATCACACCCATGGTTAACATTTAAGTACATGGAAAAGTCCACTTCCCAAAGTTTTACAAAGCATTTGCTTGGATGCCATCGTGGGGCTAAACTTTTTTACATATTTTTTCCCCCCCTCGAGGTATACATAAATGTATAATGCTTGTAATACGGCATAACTTGCATAGTTAGAATTCAGCTTTGGTGAATAGCAGGGTTGAAACCCTAGAAATATATATTACTTATAATATAGTCTAGAACCTTAAAAAATGGTTAAGAGAAAAACTTAGTTTACCTTGTCTTTTCTCTTTACGGTGTCTTCTTTTAGAGTTTGTCCTTCAACTGTCTGCCAAGGTCCCTTACAGCTCGCACTTAGTAATTTTGAAGGATTTCATGCTTTAGTCAAATGACTAAGTAACATCACGAGTCTACCCTTCATGCAACTCCAGTTTAGAAACAAACTAACGACGAGGACATACTGATTACTACCAAGTTAAAATATAGACAGTTATTCTTACATCACAAAGTAACATTATGTCGGTAGATCACCAAATAAACAAGCAAGTAGTAATTTGAATACATGATGACAATAGTGCTTGACCAAAGAAGTATAGTGAATAACATCTCTATATTTATTTTACAGCAAATCCGGGTATTATATGCAGTAAATAATTTATTGATTTTTTACGTAATTTAGGGATGTTACAATATATATATATATATATATATATATATATATTAGTGGTTCACCCACCCCGAGCAGGGCTTGCTACATCCACGAGAATAAGTCATAGTGGGCCTCACCCCATCTAGCCCACCAAGAT